>JASDQU010208059.1:13669-24900 GCA_032191745.1 Picea mariana | reverse complement strand
AAATCATCTCGCAGAAGTCAAGTTCAGGTGGAAGGACGCCAAGTCATTTTGGCCAGAGATCCTTGGAGAAGAGTGAACGAACGGTGAAATTTCTTCGTGGAAGAAGTGTCAAAATCCCGTGGACTATTGGATCTCGCAGATCTATGAGAAGGTTGAGGTTGAGTATCTTTTAGCATTCAGGAGCTCAGGAGGAGTAGCAACTTTTGGATGAGAAGTAACAGGAGTTGTTGATCCCCCTTTGGAGTGGAGTTTCGACATTTCGGCATTTCGGGGTTCACCATTTCGGCAATTCTGATGACAAGGAGTCGGGGCACTTTGCATTGAAAACCCCAAAATCATGAAACGCGACATGTCTTTGGAGTAGGGTTGGGGCTAGTCGTCGTTGAGACCATTTCAGTATTCTGGCATTTCGGGGTGCGGGAAGTAGAGGAGGTTGTGATTTTTGGAATCGAGAGTTTTGAACTACTGGTTCGTGAAATCCCAAAAGATCTTATTTTCGCGAGTTTCAAACTCTCTGCTGTGGATTTTCGCGAGTCGCAAAATCTCGAAGGGAGAAATGGAAATTTTATGAAAGGTTGAGGGACAATAGTTGTTGGGCCCCAATCGGGTTTCAAGGTTTCGAGACTTAAGAGGTAGAGTTGCATGGTCAACACAACTTCTGAAATCACGAAGAGAGAAATGCCGAAAAGGTGGGTCCTAAGTATCAGTCAGAGGATACATGCGGCGGAAGTCAAAGGAGTGGTCAAGGTTCGACGAAAATCCCAAAAGGTCGTCGACCTCGCCAAAGGAGAAATATCGAAATTCGGGGATTGGAGTGACGAGAGGTTTTGGAGTCACTGCATCATGAACTCCCAGTTCACAAAATCCCGAAAAGATCAAATTTTGAAATTTGGGGAATCATAAGGGAAGAGGAACAATTGTTGGTTGTTCGCTCAAGTCCTAGAAAGCCAAAATTAGTGGGCAACGAGTGGTGTGTGTGAGATATGCCCTGTGAGGAAAACCGAAGAGTCAATTCTGACTCAGGGAAAGGTTTAGAATGATCCTAAGACCAGGAGGTCATGCAGAACCTGCTGAGGCAGGGGGTGCTGCGTTAGTTGTCTCTGTAGCAGAAAGAAAAGAGGAAAAATTTGCAGCCATGCCACTGAGAAGAAGAGATAGGCAAATGCCTGATCTAGCAGTGGAAAGAGAAATGTGTGAGTTATGTGCCAGACTTGATGCTATGGAGACAGCACAAAGGCGCATAGTCAATGTTGGGGATATCAGCGAGGCTGAAAGTGAAAATGAAGCTGGAGATGAAGAGGTTGTAGTTGAAGATGATGCAAAAGAACGCTTATTCAGGGTTGTTGCAAGGATAGGGGCTAGAGAAAAAATGGACATTCCCATGTATGAGGGAAACTTAGATGTTGAAGAACTTCTAGACTGGATTAGAGCTCTAGACAAATACTTTGACTATGAGGATGTCAAGGAAGATAAGAAAGTCAAACATGTCGTTACTAGACTTAAAGGGCATGCAGCACTGTGGTGGTATGAACTACAGGCTGACAGATGCTGCAAGGGCAAGCAGAAAATCAAAAGCTAGGATAGAATGGTTGCAAAGATGAAATCCAAATTTATACCCAGAGATTATCAAATCACTCTGTTTCGAAGGATGCAGAATTTGAGACAAGAGCTGATGTCAGTGAAGGAATACACTGAAGAATTCTACAAGATAAACATCAGAGCAGGTCATCGGGAAAGCGATGATGAAAAAGTTTCCAGGTACATGAATGGTCTGCGATATGACATTCAAGATGAGATGGGCATGATGACCATTCGAAATGTGGAAGATGCTTATTAGATAGCTCTGAAAGCTGAAGAGAAGATGAGCCGGAAGCAAGGTCAAAGAGGCCGGGGTAGAAGTCAAGCCAGAGGCAAAACAATTGCCTAAGACAAAACTCAGAAACCTAAAGAAGAGGGGAAGAAACCTCAAACTCAACCTGAGAGAGGAGGAAGCTCACAAGGAAGGCAGTATGCTAATAGAAATACTTTTCCTCAAGCCAGAGGAAGAGGAAGAGGTAGAGGAGGTGGAGTGAAATGCTTCATCTGTGGAAAAATCGGACATAAATCCTATGAGTGTCTAGATAAGAAGAAAGATGGTGGTGAAAATCACATTGCCGAAGCTCAAGGATGGAATGTTGAGGTAGAAGATGCTGAGGACGAAAGATCTTTGATGATGAGGAAATTTCTCTTGAAGCCGGAGAAGGAGGTAGAGAACCCAACCCAAAGAAACAGTCTGTTTCGAACTGCTTGCAAAACTAAGGATAGGGTATGCAAGTTCATAGTGGATAGAGGTATCACAAACAATCTCGTATCTATAGAAATGGTAGAAAAGCTAGAGCTGGAGACTGTTGTACATCCAAGCCCATACAGAGTTTCGTGGATACAAAAAGGACATCAGGTAAATGTCACTAAATAGTGTTTAGTTGAATTTAAAATAGGAGGATATAAAGATGAAATGTAATGTGATGTCATTCCCATGGATGTTTTTCATCTATTGTTGGGTAGACTGTGGCAGTATGATAGAAACATAGTTCATGATGGGAGAAAGAACACATACACCCTGAAAAAAAATGGTAGGACTCACATGTTGCTGTCGAATAAGGATAAAGAAGTGAAAATAGAGATAAGCAACATTGTACTTCTCATGAGTGGGAAGGAACTTCATGATGAGCTTAAGAAGAAGGAAGACACACAATTTATTGTGGTCAGGANCTTCTCATGAGTGGGAAGGAACTTCTTGATGAGCTTAAGAAGAAGGAAGACACACAATTTATTGTGGTCAGGAAACCCAAAATTGTTTTGACCGGTACGAGAATAGATGATTTACCAGAAGAAATCCAAGAGTTGTTGGGAGAGTTTGTTGATATAGTGGTGGACGAACTACCTTGTTCATTGCCCCCTATCAGGAGTATAAGCCATCATATCGATCTTATACTTGGAGCCAATTTTCCTAACAAAGCCACATATAGGTTGACGCCACGGGAAAACGAAGAAGTTAAGAGACAAGTCCAGGACTTAATGGACAAAGGATTGATTCGAGAGAGCTTGAGTCCATGCGTTGTTCCGACAGTGCTTAGCCTAAAGAAATACAGAAGCTAGAGAATGTGTACAGACTCAAGGGCAATAAATAAGATTACCATCTAATACAAATTTCCATTTCCAAGGATGGATGACTTGATGGATTGATTGAGTGGAGCAAAGTTTTTTTCAAACATTGATTTGAAAAGAGGGTATCATCAAATTCGAATGAGAGAAGGTGATGAATGGAAGACAACATTCAAGATGAATGAGGGGTTGTATGAATGGCTTGTCATGCCATTTGGCTTAACAAATGCGCTCAGTACTTTCATGAGGTTGATGAATGAAGTCTTGAAGGATTTCATAGGGAAATTTGTCATTGTATATCTTGACGATATATTAATTTTCAGCAAGACAGAAGAAAAACACTTAAAGCATCTAGTTGCAATAATGAGGAGATTATAGCAGAAGAAATTGTTGATTGATATGAAGAAATCATCATTTATGAGGACAAAACTCATTTATTTGGGTTTTGTTATCTCTGCAAATGAATTAAAAATGGATCAGGAAAAGATAAAGGCAATTAAGAATTGGCCATCACCGAAGAGCGTGTTTGAAGTTTGAAGCTTCCATGGTTTGGCTAGGAAATTCATCTGAAACTTCAGCGGAATTAGCACACCGATGATGGATACGGTGAAGAAAAGACATAAATATTTTCACTAGATGGAGGAAGCAGAGAAGAGCTTCAACCTGCTGAAGAAGAAGATCATTGAGCAACCAATTCTGGTTTTACCGGATTTTAGCAAGACATTCCAGGTTAGGTGTGACACGAGTGGATTTGCAATTGGAGCGGTCTTGAGCCAAGAGGACAGGCCGATCGCATATTTCAGCAAAAAACTAAATGAAGAAAATATTAAGTACTCCACGTATGACAAGGAATTCTATGCAGTCATACAAGCATTAAAGAAATGGAGACACTATTTGGTTCCCAAGGAGTTTTTTTTGTACAGCGATAATCACGCTTTACAATTCGTGACTCGACAGGAAAATTTGAACCAAAAACATGCTAGGGTTGAATTCATGCAGAATTTTACTTTTGTGATTAAGCATATTTATGGAACTACTAACAAAGTTGTTGATGCTTTGAGCAGGAAATGTTTGCTTATGCAGAAATTCAAAGTCAAGACTTTGGGTTTTGATAACCTTAAAGAAATGTATAGGGATGATCTAGACTTCAAGGAGGCATATGAGGCATCTGAGAATCTAGCTCTCAGGGATAGAGGCCAATGGACTGAATACATGATCTAGGATGAATTATTGTTCAGGGGAAATCAGTTGTGTATTCCAAAATGCTCCATGAGGGAAAATTTGTTGAAGGAAAAACACAGTGGAGGATTGGCCGGACATTTCGGTCAGGACAAGACATTCTCAAAGTTGAATGGCTCATATTTTTGGCTAGGGATGAGGACAAATGTCAAGAAATTTGTGGACAGGTGCAGAATTTGTAAGCACACGAAAGGAAAAAGGCAGAACACAGGGTTATACCAACCATTACCCATACATGAAAGGTTGTGGGACGCAGTGAGCATGGATTTTGTATTGGGACTGCCAAGGACACAAAGAGGATATGATTCAATCTTTGTGGTAGTTGACATATTTTCAAATATGGTACATTTCATACCATGCCAAAAAACTAGCGATGCAACTCATATTGCGAACCTGTTTTTCAAGGAAGTTGTTAGACTTCACGGTTTTCCAAGGGGTATCGTGTCTGATCGAGATACCAAGTTTGTAGGGAATTTCTGGAGGACCTTATGGAAGAAGTTGGGAACAATTTTGTCTTTTAGCTCAAACATCATCCTCAGACGAATGGACAGATAGAAGTCATGAACAGGAGCTTGGGAGATTTGTTTAGAAGCTTAGTGACTGAACACCACAGTCAATGGGATCACATTCTCCCATAGGCAGAATTCACTTACAATGATTCACTCAATAGAAGCACGGGGCAGAGTCAATTCCATATTGTATATGGAATGCAACCAAGGGGAGTTTATGAATTGAAAGATTTGGAACAAAATTAATTCAGGAGTGCTAGTGCAGAGGACTTTGCAGAAGGAATGAAGGAGCTTCACAACAGAGTTAAGGAGCGATTGTAGAGTTCAAGTCAAGAATACAAGCAGAGAGCAGATCAACACAGGCAAGAACTTCAATTTGAATTTGGTGATATGATTCTTGTGCATCTGAGGAAGGAGAGGTTCCCAAGGGGAACGTATAATAAGATGAAGATGAATAAGATTGGACCGTGCAAGGTCATAAGGAAATTTGGGGCAAACGCATATGAGATTGAATTACTTGATGTGGTCAGAATCTCACCGATATTCAATGTTGTAGATTTGTACGCTTACAGAGCTGAAGAAGTAGGAGTAGAGGAGGAATAGAAAGAGGTTCAATGGACAAAACAAATGCATATAGCTGAAAACCCACAGATGGAAGGCATAATTGACAAAAGGATTAGCAAAAAGACCAGGAGGAAAGAGTATTTTGAATACTTGGTCAAGTGGAAAGGACATCTAGTTGAAGATGCCAGTTGGGAAGATGAAGTAGCAATTCATGGGCATGGACAGACCGTGCAAGAGCTCATGAATAGGAGTTCATGAAAATTTTCAAGCAAGGGAGTATGATGCAAGAGCATCATATGTATCCATCCAAGCAAGCATAAAGGCAGAAGACAGTTGGAAAAGCAACAGCGCACATTTTGAAATGTTTTGAAAAAATTAATGAGCGGATATTAATGTAGTAGCTAGGGGAAGCATACTTACCTTTATATCTTGGAGTTGTGAATATATCTTGAGAGATTGCTCTCATTTTTCGAATGTAATAGGCATTTAAGTCTGTTTAATGAAAGTAGGTAGATTTGATTTAATAGATTAGATAGTTTATAAGTGTAGGAGGGAAAACGGATATAGACACCCTCACCCTTGTATCATTGTAACAGGCACATTATGATCATTCAGATTTCATAAGCTGTAGAGATGTAGCAGAGAACTATAGAGAATAACCCATGTACAGGAGCACTTGAGTTAATATATGAAGCTTGACTCAAATTTCATGGTGTTATGATGCTTACTATTTACATTTGTTAAATGGTATGTTTACAGTTGTTTTATTCTCTCTGTTATGCATTTGTTTCAACGTTGTGTCGGGTGTATGATTTCATGTTGAGTGTATGAAGTCTGAGAGAGGAGAAGAATGAGTTTCAATTGTTTCTCTTCATGAGAATTTCTGCAAAGAGTGCAATGAACGTCCACAAGGTGTACGTTGACGAGGATCTAAGTTTTACCTCAGAAATCTCAGGAGAGATATCATTGTTCTCATAACTAGCAGAAGTGCAGGTGAGGCACAGAGTCGTGCAAGGTGTGCGCAGGCTGGTTGAAGCCTAAGAACTTATCAACTAAGGTGAAGGTTGAAGAACTACTGTTGCAAAGAGTGCACAAGGTCAAAGACTTGAATAACCAAATATTATTTGAAATTTGTTGCAAGGAGTGCGAGTAGGATTCCTTTTGGGGCTTGACTTTGCAAGTGAGATCTCAGGAGGGATAGCACCTTTGAAGTGTTCAAAGGGAGGCAGAGATCAAAATCATCTCACAGAAGTCAAGTTCAGGTGGAAGGACGCCAAGTCATTTTGGCCAGAGATCCTTGGAGAAGAGTGAACGAACGGTGAAATTTCTTCGTGGAAGAAGTGTCGAAATCCTGTGGACCGTTGGATCTCGCAGATCTATGAGAAGGTTAAGGCTGAGTGTCTTTTAGCATTTAGGAGCTTAGGAGGAGTAGCGACCGTTGGATGAGAAGTAACAGGAGCCGTTGATCCCCCTTTGGAGTGGAGTTTCGGCATTTCGGCATTTCGGCAATTCTGATGACAAGGAGTCGAGGCACTTTGCATTGAAAACCCTGAAATCACGAAACGCGACATGTCTCTGGAGTAGGGCTGAGGCTAGTCATCGTTGAGCCCATTTCAGTATTCCATCATTTCGGGGTGTGGGAAGTAGAGGAGGCTATGATTTTTGGAATCGAGAGTTTCAAGCTCCCAGTTCGCGAATTCCCGAAAGATCTGATTTTCGCGAGTTTCAAACTCTCTACTGTGGATTTTTGTGAGTCACAAAATATCAAAGGGAGAAAGGGAAATTTCTGAAAGGTTGAGGGATAATAGTCGCATGGCCTCAATTGGGTTTCGGGGTTTCGGCACTCAAGAGGTAGAGTTGCATGGTCAACACAACTCCCAAAATCATGAAGAGAGAAACACTGAAAAGGTGGGTCCCAAGTATCAGTCAGAGGATACATGCGGCGAAAGTCAAAGGAGTGGTCAAGGTTCGGTGAAAATCCCAAAAGGTCGTCGACCTTGCCAAAGGAGAAATATCAGAATTCAAGGATTGGAGTGACGAGAGGTTTTGGAGTCACTGCATCGTGAACTCCCAGTTCGTGAAATCCTGAAAAGATCAAATTTTGGAATTCGGGGAATCATAAGGGAAGAGGAACGATTGTTGGTTGTTCGCTCAAGTCCCAGAAAGCTGAAATTAGTGGGAAATAAGTGGTGTGTGTGAGATATGCCCTATGGGGAAAATCGAAGAGTCAATTCTGACTCAGGGAAAGGTTTAGAATGATCCTAAGACTGGGAGGTCACACAAAACCTGCTGAGGCAGGGGGTGATGCGTCACAAAATCTCTCAAAGAATCCAGTATTTCATGAAAAATCGAAACACATTGAGATCAAGTACCATTACATCTTAGATATGGTGAAAAGGAAGGCATTATTGGTGTAGTACCTTCCTAAAAATGTGCAGGTTGGTGATGTTCTTACCAAACCCCTCACCACGATGAAGTTTTATTACTTTCGTGACAGACTTGGTATGGCAGAGAATGCCTCCCTCGCTAAGAGGGAGTGTTAATTTTTGCATCTTCCTGAGACATTCTCCAGATTGTACTCCTCTATGACTGATTTGAGTTGATGTGTGAGGACACTTATATGAGAAGGGATAAGTGGGTTTGTGATTATAGCCCAATGTCCCTTGTGGAGAGCTCATGAAGAAATGTCCCTTGTGGAGAGCACATGAGGATATTTCAAGGGAGTTGACCTTGACGTCACACACAATGGGGAGTTGACCCTAGTGTTTCTAAAGGGAGTAGCCTCTAGAAGTCCACATGGGAGTTCCATGTTGATAGACTCTAGATCGTACTCCTTTGTGACTAAGTTGAGTTGATCTGTGGGGACACTTATCCGAGAAGGGATAAGTGGGTTTCAACTTATAGACCAACATCCCTTGTGGAGAGCACATGAGGACACATCCTTGTGGAGATAACATGAGGACATGTAAAAAGAGTTGACCTTGACATCACAAACTATGGGGAATTGACCCTAGTGTTTCTATAGGGAGAAACCTCTAGAAGTCCACATGGGAATTCCATGTGTGACAGACCTTTTGCTACAATGTATCGAGTGGACCTTCTCCTAGATTAGGTTGCAAACCAAGGGAAATGGGATGAATTTATCACAAAGGTGTACTTGTGGTAAATGGGCACATGATTATTCATTCCTTGACCATGACAAGGAATAATATGGACTCGAGGTGCTTAAGGTGTTTTCCATGTGTCAAGTAGCATCCTGCTGATATTCACTCACAGGTGTGTAATTATGGTGAACAACCCTAGTGTAGTCTTTGTCCTAGTCATGATGATTTGACAAAGAATGATAAAGACTCAAGATGTTATATGTTATCACATGTGGACTCATAGTGAGCTTGATCTCAAAGAGAGTCCATTTTCTAAGAGGAAGAGGTGCAGAAGGAGTTTTCCCTCGGTTCAGGTGGGAGAGAGACATCTCCCAAGACTGACAAACAAGTGTCACGAGTCTAGGGTGAAGTTTGTATACTTCAGAGACAAGATTTGGCATGATGAATAATGTCTCCCTCATTGAGAGGGAGTGTTGATGTTTGGACAACAACGGGAAGAAATTATTCTAGATTAATAATTAATAATATAATTATTAATTATTAAATAATATATATAATAAGTAATAATAATAATAATAAATAGTTATTTATTATCCAAGGGACACATCCTTTCATGGATGGTYACCATATGTTCTCTATATCTGGAATACTCATCATTGTAATAAAACACATYGATCATATCTCATCTCGTATGAAGAAAAACAACACATATTTGGCCATGTGACATATTGTTCAAAGTAAACTTCCATACCAAATTCAAACATAACATATATAATTTTTCAAATCTCACAACTAATATTTAGTTAATGGATATTAATATTTTACTTTTAAATTACCACTGTATCACATTGCTTTATATTGAACCTCTTGACATATTACGATTCAAGTTTCTCTTTAAGCAATAACATTAACGTTTAATTTTACGATAAGCTTGCTTATCAATGTTGCAATGAGAAGCCAACTTCCGTAAATGTGCATATACGGAAGTGCGCATATACGTAAGCCAACTTCCATAAATACGCATATACAAAAGCCAACTTCCATATATGCGTGCTTTCGTATATGCACATACGTTGAATCCAACTTTTGTAAATGCACATTTATGGAAGTTGGCTTCTATATATGCGCACTTTCTTATATACTCATATACAGAAGCCAAATTATGTATATGCATATTTACGGAAACAGTCTTTCGTAAATGTGCATATATGGAAGCACGCATATACTAAATCAACTTCCGTATATGCACATATACAAAAGTCTCCTTCCATAAATGCGCATACTCTGAATCCAACTTCTGTAAATGTGCATATATGGAAATGTGCATATATTGAATCCAATTTTTGTAAATGCGCATTTACAGAAACTAGAAACTTTCGTAAATGCGCATTTATGGAAGTTGGATTCAATATTTTCACATATATGAAAGAACGTATATATGGAACCCAAATTCCATATATGCACATTTACGAAAGGTTGCAAAGTTCCGTAAATGAGCATTTACAAAAGAGAATTTACGGAAACCCACCTTCAATAAATGCACATTTACGAAAGACAACTGCCATAAATGTGCATATATAGAAGCCAACTTCCATATATGCATCATTTTGTATATGTGTGCTTCCGTATATGCGCATTTAATTTTTGTATATGCATGTTTTTGTATGTGTGCGTATGCTGAATCCAACTTCCGTAAATTCACATTTATGGAAGCCATATACATAATCCAACTTCTATAAATGCGCATTTATGGAAATTGGCTTCCATATATGCGCATTTATGGAAGTTGGATTCCATATATGCATGTTTCTGTATATGCACATATACTGAATTAAACTTCTGCAAATGCACATTTATGGAAGTTGGCTTATGTATATGCACACTTCTGTATATGCACATATATGGAAGCCAACTTACATATATGCGCATTTACGAAATCAACCTTCTGTAAATATGCATATATGGGAAGTTGGCTTCCATATATGCGCATTTATGGAAGTTATCTTCCATATATGTGTGCTTCTATATATGCGCATATATAGAAGCCAACTTATGTATATGTACATTTACGAAAGAAGTCTTCCATAAATGCATATTTACAGAAGGTAGTTTTCATATATGCGCATATACGGAAGTCAACTTCCATAAATGTGCATATATAGAAGTTGACTTCTGTATATATGCATTTATGGAAGTTGGCTTCTATATATGCGCATTTATGGAAGTTGGCATATACAGAAGCCAACTTCCATAAATGCATATATACAGAAGCCAACTTTCGTATATCTGCATTTACAGAAGTTGGCTTCTGTATATGCATTCTTAGATATATGCACATATACTGAATCCAACTTCTGTAAATGCATATTTACGAAAGAAGCCTTCTGTAAATGCGTATTTATGTAATTTTTCTTTCATATGTGCATACTTCGGTATATGCGCATATACGGAAGCCAACTTACGTATATGCGTGATTCTGTATATGTGCATATACTAAATCCAACCTTCGTCAATGCACATTTATAGAAGTTGGCTCTCATATATGCACATTTATGGAAGTTGGTTTTTGTTAGCATTGAGAGTCACCCTCAGACTGCAAGAGGATAAGCCCAGTACCCATCAAAATGTAAATGTATTGAAATGGTTTGAGTAGGTGGACCAACAAGACTTT
>JASDQU010208058.1:13270-28325 GCA_032191745.1 Picea mariana | reverse complement strand
CCCTGCAAGTGGGTGCTTGTAGAATCTGAAGGTTGGTGCCTTCATTCAGTTGGTGCTGAAGGAAAAAGGAAGTCGGTGCTTCCACCCAGTGGGTGTTGGGATTCTGTGGAGTTGGTGCTCTCAGCCAGTTGGTGCTGGCAATCAGAGGTTGTATCCTCTATGAGTTGGTGCTCATAAAATATGAAATGTAACGAAGTTGAAGCTTGTTGAACATCTTAAGAAGACGAGGTTGTTTCCCTGGTTGGGTTTCCTCTTGAAAAATCTGTGTCTCATACTTGTGAATGAATGCTATGTGTGATTGTTGTTCGTTATACTATCTGCTCTATGTTTATAACTCTGGATTTCACAGTAAAGACTCACTGCCACTAAGATTAATGATTCAAAGCTAAAAACGAGAGTAAATGGTTAATAATCTACACTAACTGATTCACCCCCCCCCTCTCAGTTAGTTCATACCTGTAACACTAGTTATTTGTTGTTCACGGTACATTGTTTACTTCTTTATGTTGTAGCATGGCTATTTTCTTATGCATGTGATTTTTATGCTATCACATCCCTCTCCTATGAGCACTTGTTATCGACTTATTATTTGAGGACACTTAAATGCAATTGATCCGATTATAGTACATGGTTATTTGTTTCTCCTATGGATTCTTATGACGATGTTGATGGTTTTGATTTGATGTTATTTGATATATATGTATTGACATATGTTATTGACGAGTTTCCCTTAAGTGTTCAGGACACTTGATAGATTGTGGATGCTGATGGAATCAATGGACCTCCTAGGACTCCGGATTGAGTCAGGGAGTGGATTGTATTGGTTTGAGTATTTCATTTATGCATATGTGACATATGATTGATTATAGTATGATTTTGTATATGGATCGTTGACAATGTTTCGTTGATGGATGCAGACTGACAATTTCTTTCTAATGTGACTCACATAAGGCGTAAAGGAGCCATGCACATAGACCATATATTGAGGGAGACCTATGGCAACATCCCTATCACAACCTACTAGAACTCCCACTATGGCTCGAATTGTAGGATAATGATTACCTAGTTCGATAGGTCCATGATGTCATGAGGGAAGAATATAACAATCGCTCACATAGATTTATAAGGGGTGCGCAATAAGGTAGGTTCTTTATTCATTAAAATCTCTTAATCTCTCACAAGTTCGCCTGAATGGAGTGCTAACTCCAAGGGTTGGATGACTACCAAAACTAGTCAAAGGCGAGTGGCACCCTTGGAGAACGGAGTGCATCTTGAAGGGCATGTCATGAAAGTAACACTTGAGCCAATGAATCTAGGTGGGCAAGAAAACCTTGGGAGAATAACTAAACCTTGTAAATTCTTGAAGCATTGTCAGATTTAATTAATTAATTAAGGATTGAAATGATTACTTATGAATCCCCAAATGAAATTATAAGCCTATTCAAAAAAAATTAAGCCTAAGTCTAAGTTAATAAGAAGACTAAAACTAAATTATAAATTAAATAATGAGGGGATGAAGCAAATCAATTTAAGAAATTAAAAAAAATAAAATGAACCTAAAGATTGATTCAATACACATAGGTGCAAGAAATAATACCAAATTGTAATTTAAGATAAGAATGGAATAAAGTTCAAAGAATGTGTATGCATAGAAAGGTATCTAGAGTCTAGTTAACACTAGTCTAACTAGGAGAAGAATCCTATTTTAGCTCAACTTAGATTTAGTAAGGCGTCATTCATTAATTGGAAATAAGGGGAATAAAGAGACAAATAGGAGTGATTTAGGGAGCGCTTTTAGGAAGGGTGAGAAAAATTGACTTTTATTTAATTAAATTGTGGAATTACTTGTGCAGCTTGGGGGAGAGGATGGCAAGTTAAAGGGAGAAATAATTCTAAATTATTTCATTAAAAAATGAATTAATTGTACAAGTGAGGATGTGTCATGGGGAAATTCTATAAAACAAATGGCCTAGATGAGAATCGTATCACACGGGTTAAGGGTAAAGTTATGCTGCATAATTTTTTACTAGTTTTACTTGTGAGAGTTAGGATACCCAACTTGAGAGAGAGTGGTGGATCTACCTTGTGAGGCGAGCTGGGAGCTAGAGGATTTCTGGTTGTGTGTGTGCGTGGTCATTTGCATCTTGGAGGGATAAGGGGGAAGAAGAGTACCCCTAGCATTGGCTATGAGGTATCAGTGAAGTGTCAATGATTAGAAAGTGGGGGAAGGAATGAAGGAACACCATCGACGAAGGACATCATCAAGCCCAACTTCGTCAGTGACAATATTCTCATTGAGTTGAATTGTAAGAAATTGATCGCATGTGTATGGTTTATTTTATTTGTCACAACTCTGATGTCAAATTGTATTCTCATTAAGCTTGAATTGTAATAATTTGATCGCTTCTGTATGGGCTATTTTATTATGTCGTAGCTATTAAATGAAACTCAAATATCAATCAATGTCCTCATTGGGTTAAATTGTAATGGACTTGCTAGTGTTAGGATGTTTTAGTTTTTTTTTCCGTAGTGGAATAAAACTTCATTTTCGAATGTTGTTGTTACAAGGAAAATCTTTGTATGGCTAGGTTAAACCACAACAGACAGAAATGATCGAAAAAATCAAATCTCTTCTCAAGTATGCTATGAAAAAAAATATACTACCAAGACAAGATAAAATTCCTACCTTGTCCAGACATTCGATGAAATCCACCATTAAGCACTTGACCCAAAGCAATATGCCTGCAACTAGTCCTCAACAACCAAGCAAAGCAAGAATATGGTGATAATTAATGATGCTAACACATTCAATAGCATAATCCATTAATAAACATGACAAATACACCCATGGAATAATAATTCAAATATTTCCAAGATATCAATTGGACAGGAAAAGAGTATTTCTATTAATATATGATCAACATAAGTGAATATGTTACATACTTCGGTGTCGGCACATTTCAGAACCGAGAAATCAAGTTCCTTCCAGCTGGGCCTCCATCACTTCAATCCTCCACCAAAGGCAAGATCATAAAGGAGAAACAATAAGGTTCTCAATCAATAAGGGAAGAGATTAAGGGTTGAACACTATGTTCAGACTTAAAGGACAAAGGGACGCATACTCAATATGAAGTAAATAATTTCTCCATAGTAACTTTATTCTCAAAGTTGAATTCTTTTTCCTCTTTCCATAGCTCAAAATTGGCCCATTTATAGCCTTAAAAATGGAACTAAAGGGCCGATTCATAACGTTTCCAGTATATGGAAGGCCAAGGATCATAGATTTCATGTCGTGACATGGAAACCTGACATTAATTTTTATTTTATTTCACAAATCCTGATGTATGCAAGTTGTGGTGGTGCAGCCTGCATATACGCATGTTGTATAGCGGGAAAGATGTGTACATGTGGAAAAATATGTATTTTTAGTTCTGGATTTTACAAACATGGATGATAAGTCTGCATAGGAAAATGGAAAAAGGGCCTTATGTGCAATATTGCATAGGGTGAGGAAAATATTGCTATAACAGATGCCCCCTATTCTGTGATGTTAGAGGAGTATCTCAAATGGACTAAATACATTATAAACAACCCAGAAGTGGAGTGATGGGGAACCAACTGGAAGAACTAGTTGATCATTACATTCTTCAATGACTTTGCATACATGGATTCCAATAGAATTACACTGCAAATCGATGTGAAAATATACCAAACCACTGTCTATGGCCATGCATAGGAAAACACAAATGCAGTTACATGCCAAAATTTTTTATAGTCACGAACAAGGCCTAGTAGAACTAGTCTCAAAACCAATCGGAAGATATATGTATACAATGGAGTACAATATGATCTCCCATGATCATTGAAGTCAAATAGGTACTAGTCCAATGAAAAGGAAGCAACAAATCAGGAAAGATGTGACCACATACTGATGTCTTCAAGTCTTCTACACAATCTGCCAAGAGTGCAAGTCTACATAATGTGAATAAAGGAGTTGATGTTGAACACAATGAGACATCGTTTGATTACCAGTCATTGAGGTATACTGTTAACAAACATGAGACAAACTACTGATAATGAAAGTAGGTATAAAGTCACTGAGTACATTCTTACAAGTGTGAATAAAGGAGCCAGTGTCGAACACCTGAAGAATCCATCAATTACGAGACATTGATGTATTCCAAACTGTCGATGGTGAGAGAACCTGCCACTGGTGACTGTAAGCCTCAAGGCACTCATAAGACTCTAGGTCTCATTTCCAGAATAGATGAGATGAATTTGATGGAAGGAGACCCACTGAAAGGAGAGGATTAAGGAATATCTMATCAGTTAGCATGAGGTACAAAGCAGGAAGTTCATGATTTGGAGGAGATGGGATGAAGAACATGTTCACGAACTAATGACCCTATGCGTCTTTCGTGTGTACAAAGTTCAAGCTRTACACAAAAAGACCCTCTGAATAGTAGCCAGTGATGAAAATTGTTGACAAAGGTGAGGAAACCACCAATAAGGCTAATGGCATCCAGGACACTGCATGAATCCCAATGTGTGAATAAATGTCTTGTCGTTGAACACAAGGGAAACCACCTAGTCAATGACCAATTATGAAATGTCAACTGTTGGGTTCATGGTTGCCTACCAATGAAAAAATTAAGACTAGGGCGTGTGATAGGGATACAATATCATGTGATTCTGAAACAAATTGAGGGTATGTCGGACATGCAAAGTCAAGTGCTATGAGAAATGGCCGACACAGGTTGATATACTTCCTTTGAACAAGAGCATGAGACATATGGAGGACTCCGACAACATAGACTCAATGATGAAACCATGAGATTCAGGAGGCATCAATGAAATTCTTTATAGGGACTATAAGAGTAACAAGTCAGTAGAGAAGACTCTGTAACGAGCTCAACTTTGTAAGGCCATGCTAATCCCAAAATTATGATGACAAATGGACTCAATAACTTTGTGCTCTATTCAAAGGCGACACTACTACTACCAATATAAGATAATACTCCCTTCCTTCCTGTGTTTTTTTGTTTTTTCATAGAAAAATGAATGCTATGATACAGAGGAGGAAACATGTGTTGCAAGTATGAAAAACTAGTTCTAGATGTGGAACATACCTATGCTCAATGCAAGGAGGTGCATGCGGGAGATGGACACTTTGGGAACGTTCCCTCCTAGGTGTAGGGTGTCAAATTGTGAAGGATATAAACGAGGCTCTGCTTGGTTGAGGATGCAAAAACTGTTGAGGAAAATGATTTTATAACGCAAAACGAGAACCAACTATAGGTTCAATACTACAAGTAAGGGCATGAGATGCAATAACAACTTAACACCAAAAAAATGTCTTTTTTCATGGCATTTAGTCTACTTAGTGTGAAAAAGGAATAAACTTGTGCCAAATAGACTTCCTTTCAAATCCAATTTACAAGTGTGAAAGAGACAAGTTCATTCGGAAATCTTTTATCTTTTTGAAGATGAGTAGGAAAAGAGATTAACTAAGACTCATAGCATTTCAAGTCCAATTTAATGAGTGTGAAAGGGACAAATCACTCGACAATCGTTTCAATTTTTGAATGAGTCAGAAATGAGATTAAATCAGAATCGGAGATGCTTTTCTAAGAAGCATGTAATGGGGGAGGCCAAGGCTCCCATGCTAGACTTCTATGAAATGTCAGTATCTCATGAAGAGCTGACACAAGACTAGGAAAACCCAAATATTTCCAAGTCGAGGAGGATAGAATACTTTCATATGTTACCTTGTCTACAATATATTGAAGAATGCCCCTTATCTGGAAGGGTGTAGAAGAAGGAAGTTGAGTCTCTAAAAGATTATTCTAATCAAAGGAAAGCACCCTAGGACTTGGAGGGAGAATAATCAAAGAGAGTAGATTCCCCCCTAGTGAAGAAGGTACATAACTAGAAATGCTAAGCACATGGTCAAAGGATGCATCACCCTTCAAAAGAAGAGTGGGATTGGTCGAAGATTACATCGACAATGTCATTTCCTTAGGCTTGTCACTCTCCAATAGAAGAGTGGGATCGTTTGAAGATTGCATCACCATGACCCCTTCTTCAATTGTTGGTTGGATTGGATGCAAGACAACAAGGTCAAGAGATGCATAGCCCCCAAAAATAGGAGTAGTGCCGGTCAAAGATTGCATCGACACAACCATTGGTTGAATAAGATGAGAGACAACAAGGTCAAGGGATGCATCAACCCCTAAAGAAAGAGGGGTGTTAGCCAAAGATTGAATCGGTATGACCGTTGTATCAACCGAAGAGGGTTGGGAAACCAAAGATGACTCAGAACCCAAAGGGCCCCCAGGTAAGAACCACAATTATGGTACCACAGCAGTAGCAGGGCACAAACGAGTAAGGTGATATCCTATGAAAAGCCTACAAAGGAACTTGGTCTTACGTCTTACACGTCTAGGATTCTCAATCACATGAATTCCCCCAACATGACTTGCAGTGGCTGGTGAGAAATCTCCAACATGACTAGTAGAGGTTGGTGATGTATGTGTAATGTGACTATAAATTACTAGATTTGTGCCCCCAACATGACTTGCAACAACTGGTTGCTAGTCTTCAACATGACTAGTAGAGGTTGTCGAACAATATCCAACACGACTAACAGAGGTTGGTGATATAATGTCAGTATGTGATTGACCCTCGCAAGACACAGTTGAGGAAGGTAGGTTCCAAGGATTGTTAAAATACGAAGTGAAAAAAGAGATGGAGCTCTTTGATGAAACATGCCTACTGGACATGGCGTAAACGTGGTGAATCAATGCCATGAAGTCAAAAGTTCCCATAAGGGAAGAATACATTATGACACCGATATTCTTAGTTGCAGACTGATAATTGTCGATCACCGGGATTGACTGTCCAATAGATGCATTGGGACTAGCATACACAAAGGATAACTGGTTGATCATCACGATCTTCCCTTCATGAGGAAAACAAAGAGTATGGAAGACAGACGATATGACAATGACCATAACATAGGTCCAATTGCGTCCTAGTAACAAGTTCTAATCAAGAGGCACATCAACTACCTGGACCTCCACCTCTACCGTCTTTCCACCTAACTAGACCGAAAAGGTAGGAAGAATACCATGAGGGCGGAATGAATGACCATCAAAAGCAGTCAACATGTTCGATGGTTTCGAAAGAGTCGGAGAACCAAGAGCTTTCCAATAGATCAGGGACATTACACATGTAACAATGCCTTCATCAAAAACTACATGTTTGATGGTATACTTTGAGTACTCCACATGGATTTGGAATGCCACATGGTAAGGAAAGCGATGCTTCAAATATGCGATGTCAAACTTGATAACTTTCAAGCCACTAGGTTCTAGAGCTCCTAACCCAGATAGTAAGGCATTACTTTGTGAAGGACACGTTTGGTGTACCTACAAAGATGACATCACACAAGGAGTTTGACCCAGGTCCTCATGAATAGAGTAGTTATGGCTGACTCTAGCATTTAGATTATGGGTAGAGCACTTGAGTACTCCTTTCAGAATACGAGGCGGTGGCTTTGTTTTTTCAATCTGTAAAGTCATCTCTAGAGGAGTAGGAGGAGGAGATTATAGACCAGGAATAACTTGTGAAGACGTATAATATTAATATCGAGTGGCTATATTAAATTTCGCATCAACCATATTGCTACACAAATGGTTTCCATCTTGAAATGACGGGTTTTGACTACTACTAGCCACATTTATAGCATTTGAGGAGCTCGAGGCCATGTGGTGGTTATTTGGAAAAGGATTTGTCAGCACGGTGGGTGGTAGAGAAAATAGCCTCCCAGCTTCCACAAGTTTGGGGCATAGATGGGTAAGGTGATCATCTGTACAAATCTTACAGGGAAATTTCATCTTACATATATCTAGTTTTCCCTCTCCAACAATAATATTCATCTTCTCATTATTAACATTGTCCAGTATGGTCGTCAATTTTGTTATGACGAAAATCTCTCTATGGATAGGGTAAACCACAACATACAGAAATGACTGCAGAAATCAACTCTCTTCTCAAGCATGCTATAAAAACAAATATGCTAGAAAGACAAGATAAAAGTCCTATTTCATCCAGACGTTCGATAAAGTCCACTGCTAAGCACTTGACCCAAAGCAATATGCCTGCAACTAGTCCTCAACAACCAAGCAAAGTAATAATATGGTGATAATAAATGATGTTAGCACATTCAGTATAATAATCCATTAATAAACGCCCCGGATGGGGTGACACGTGGAAAGGGTGAGGCACGTAGAGGCGTGCAAGGAGAGGCAATTTATAATGGCTCTCACCTCACACCATAGTTATTTATGAAGGTCCCTACCTCCGTCGGCCTCCATTTATCGATGGGGCCTCTCATGAGTGAGCACAGGCCGGCCAGCCAGAGCATTAAGCTCTCGGCTTTAATGGTTGCGGCCTTAATTTATGCCATCACCTGCCTTACCAGAAGTCTTAGTGTGCATTCGAAGCTTGTCGAGTAGAGAAGTAGCAACAGAGCTCTCACCACCCTGGCATTGATCCTTGCTCTTGCTATGCCACGGGCGATGGGGAGGCCTCGCAGTGGAGCCGGCTGGTATGCGGCTGACTCCAGGAGGAAGCGACACAAGAGATTTGAATGGGCTTTGATCATGGCCAAGAAAAGACGACATCGGACGACCACAAGAGCGAGCTTGCCCCCCATAACCTTCGTCGAAAAAGTCCCGAACATGGAGCTCCCACCAGACTTTTCTGAGAGTAGGATGTTTATTGTTCCAGACAATTGGAACCCCCCCGACGTGTATTGGAGAAGCAGAGGCACTACCCCGCTCGAGAGACACTCCAGGTCCCCGCGACGCTCCTAATGAAGAGCTCACCACTTGCCTGGTAGAGGAGGAGCAGCCGGAAAGCACCAATGACTCGTAGCCGAAAAGGGAGAAGCAAGGTCGCCGGAAAATGGATGCCAAGCCAAATTCGCCGCCCTTGCCACCACTCCTACACCCGAAGCACCTGAAGCTATTTTTTGAGATTCGAAGCCTGGTGGATGATCAAATTTTCAGAGCAGTCTGTGTTAGCCAATGCTTGGAAATTCTCTACGTAGCCTATTCCAGTGCCACACCTCGGCAACAATGTCCAACCTGTGCTCAGCCTTATNCTGGTAGAGGAGGAGCAGCCGGAAAGCACCAATGACTCGTAGCCGAAAAGGGAGAAGCAAGGTCGCCGGAAAATGGATGCCAAGCCAAATTCGCCGCCCTTGCCACCACTCCTACACCCGAAGCACCTGAAGCTGTTTTTTGAGATTCGAAGCCTGGTGGATGATCAAATTTTCAGAGCAGTCTGTGTTAGCCAATGCTTGGAAATTCTCTACGTAGCCTATTCCAGTGCCACACCTCGGCAACAATGTCCAACCTGTGCTCAGCCTTATGTCATTCTAGCCAGCAGCGGAAAAGAGAAGGACGCCTACGAGGACTCCGGGGAATAGGTTATTTTGTTTCGCATGATTTCCAACTCTATTTCTGTTGTATTTTATCAAAGCTGTAGCTCTTTAGTTGTTAGCATGGTTAGCATTACCACATACCTTATTAAACTGCTGTTGATAATGGACATATACCCTGGTTTCCTTCGAGCAGGGTGGCGCAACGAATGCTTTGATTTTGCATGCTACTGTGGGCAGGCCAACTGTCTTGGTTTCCTGCATAGGCAAGACAGCTGGCATCTGTGTGTCATATGTATTCCTTTTTTGAAGCTATAATATAATAGGACTCTCCTTTTCCTTAAAAAAAAAATAATCCATTAATAAACATGACAAATACGTTCATAGAATAATAATTCAAATATTTGCAAGATATCAATCGGACAGGAAAAAAGTATTTCTATTAATATATGACCAACAAAAGTGAGCATATTACAGACTTTCATGTCGGCATGGTTCGGAACCGAGAAACTAATTTACTTCCAGCTGGGCCTCCACCACACCAATCCTCCACCAAAGGAAAGCTCATAAAAGAGAAACAATGAGGTTCTCAATCAATAAGGGAAGAGCTTAGGGGTTGAACACTGTGTTTAGACTTAAAGGGAAAAGGGATGCAGACTCAATATGAAGTAAATAATTTCTACAGAGTAACGTTTCTCTCAAAGTTGAATTCTTTCTACTCTTTCCATAGCTCAGAATTGGTCCATTTATAGCCTTCAAAATGGAACCGAAGGGCCGAGTAGGAACGTTTCTAGTATATGGAAGGTCAAGGATCATATATATCCTATCGTGAGATAGAAACTCGACATTAATTTTCATTTTCTGGCACAAATCCCAATGTACATGGGTTGTAGTGGTGCAGTCTGCATATACACATGTTGTATAGTAGGCAAGATGCGTACATGTGGAAAAATATGTATTTTTAGCTCATGATTTTACAAACAGGGATGATAAGTCTGCATAGTGAAATTAAAAAAAAACCTTTTGTACAAGATTGCATAGAGTGAGACAAATCTTACTATAACAGTTGTAAGCTCCTCATAATTGTATATTAGTAGAATTCCTTTGTGAAGTTGATTTTCCCTTCAAAATCAACCCAACTTGAACCTTAAATTTTTCGATTTTCCCTTCAAAATCAACCCAACTTGAACCTTAAATTTTTCCTTTATCTTCTTTTAAATATTCATAGGTGTTGCTCATATTTGGTCAAAGGATCGTGAATAGTATTCTTAAAAGCGTAATCTACAGCGTTGCGCCATAGAACTTATGATCCTTATGAGAAACAAAATCGTATTGAACTCTGTGGTTATGACAGAGTTTTCATTAAAAAAAAAAAATGAAATCCTTCCTTCGTCCTTGTCATTTGGCCATCTTGAGATGCTCCATAATTGTAGTTGTTGTTTAAGTTTCCCACCGTATTTTAAAAAGAAAAATACTCGGTCGCAGCCCTTGCTGGCCTTTAAGTACGATTTTTACCCACATGTGTAAAACACTATCAATATTTGGAACCCGGACTGGTGTTATTTCCCAGCGGTTCACTAACTGAGTTACATCCCTGAATTTGTACCATCTGGCGTAGTCACTGCCAGTAAAATTCAGATCTACCTTGATTCAATTCCATGCATTTTGCCACCAAGTGCATCCGAAATTTTTTATTTCTCAGATGTGGTTGCTTCCAGTTAATGTCTTGATCCATTGATCCCCTTTCCTTTTAATCGTCTAACAGTGTAAAATTTTTGAAACCAATCGAAGGTTTCCATTTCGGTGTGATAAAATGAATTCTCTGTGTACGCCTTCAATTCTGAGCTTTCATGCTTTCAATTCAGTGTATTAAATGAAAACTTTGTGAATTCCTTCAATTCCGAGCTTGCATGATTTCACTTCGATGTATTAAATGAAATATCTGTGTACGCCTTCAATTCTGAGCTTGCATGCTTTCAATTCGGTGTATTAAACAAAATCTCTCTGTACACCTTCAATTCCAAGCTTGCATGATTTCCTTCACGGTGTATTCAAAATGAATTTTTGGGTACCCATTAAAATGAAGGCCGTTTCAAATTCCCTTTAACACAGGATTCTCGTGGGTTCTTCCCTCCTGGCTGCGTGGGCCTTCCCTTGTTGCTAGGTGCGCGGACTTCGCTGACGATTTAGTTTGGAGGATGGTTTCTCAAGGAAAAACGACGCAGAGTTTGACAGAGTGTCCCCGTCCCCTTTTGAAAGAGCTATGTAACACCATGAAGCTATGAGTTGGCATAGAAGACTTTGAGAAGAATTCAATCTTTCTCATTTCTATTAAATGAAGACCGAAAATCACGCCAAATCTTCAGCAGTTGGATGAAGTTATGGTGTGTAGTTAAGAAGGATCGGTCTTCCTTTAGATTTGATGGATTTAAAGTTTAACATACAAGTCATTTTATTCTAAAACAAGTCGATCTTCTTATGTCCTTCTGAATTCGAACAATAGTAAAGGAAGCAGTGAAACCCCTATGCCTCATTTAAGAAGAGTAACCCTTGTTAGGGTTCTTAGTTGGGGTTGTAGTTAAGCTTTAAAATCTTCTATTTGTATAACCTAAATTTCCTTAGTTCTTAGTTAGAATGCAGTTAGCTTGATATCTTATTTTTGTTTTGAACCTTAGTTATTCTTTAATCCTATGATTATTTCTACAAGAATATTTTCCCCACACATTTAACCTTTGAGAACTTGTATTTTGGACCCAACCACCTTTTCACAATGTCATGTATAATACCTATGGGTTAAATTAATCTCTAATCTGAAAGGAGATAATATAATAATGAAATAATTGGTAATGGAATATTTTAAGACTTAAACATATTTCGATTTTGTGGGCTTACCTCGGGTGGTTGTTCTTGAAATGATAGAGTGAAAATTCCTTAGAATAGCCCATATCCGAGACCCCTTTTTATCTTAACACATTTAAGAAAACTTTAGAATAGAGGGGATAAAGTTACTTACATACTTGGAAGTGGGATCTTGGAAAAGTTTTCAACTGAAACCTTCCCTTGTATTCACACCTCCTTAAGGGACCCTACTTGCCAGGTTGTTGCTTCTCTTAGTTGGCTTCTTGTCATGTTTCATAGTTGTTAATGGCGTCAATTATATGGATGCATGTTATTTATAGATGAACTATTGTTGGAATGTTGTAGTTGTTAATGGCATCAATTATATGGATGCATGTTATTTATAGATGAACTATCGTTGGAATGTTGTAGTTGCTAATGGCGTCGATTATATGGATAATTGTTATTTATACATGAACTATTGTGGGAATGCTTATAGTTATTAATGGCATCAATTATAGGGATAATGTTATTTATAGATGAACTATGGTTGGAATGTTTATAGTTGCTAAATTGCATCAATATATTGATATGTGTCATTTGTAGTTGGACTATTGCGGGAAGGTTTGATAGGAGAAATAACGTCAATTTAATTGATATGTGTCATTGTAGTCTGACTGTTGCTGGAATGTATTGTAGGTGGTAATTGTGGCAATCACTAGATGTACGTTTTGTAGTATAATTTTCCTTTGCGCCATGAATTAAAATTGATGAATTACTCTCATGCCTTGAAATTATATTGATGCATGAATTATTTAAGTAATTATAATAGTCACGTGCCATGAACAAAATGTTGATGTATGATTGATAAAGTAATTAGCTTAACCTTAAACCATGAACTTTTGATGATTAATATTGATTCATTGATCTAGTTTATTTTTGGCTTGATTGGATTAGTGGGGTTTAGACACATCCTTGTTCCTCAGAACAATCGTTAGCCCTAAGACCTTAAGTGGTCAAAATAAATCAAATGAATCTTGGGTTTGAGCATTTCTTATGTGTCATGGAGGTCCTAACCATGCAAGATAGATTGGGTGTGTATTTATTTTAGAATTCAGTACATGATTGATCATTATTTGTAATTTTCTTTAGTTGATTGTGACGTGTTGAACAATGTCACTATTTATATTTATGTGTTGGTCATGTGTCTCTTTTACTTAGGATGGCATATAATTATGAATTGCTATGAATTATGTGATGACGTTAATTTCTAATGAAAAATAAAATAAAATTAATTACCTGTTGTATATCACTATTTGTTGTCGTAACAAAGGGGTCGTTACATGTGGTATCATAGAGGGTTAAACCCTGCGACTATGGATCATCACACCTTCCATTGTATTACACACTTGATTAATAATTTATCGCTAATTAAAATTGAAATTTTTTCGTACGGTAATCATGGTTAGAGTACATCATGGAAGTGATGACATGGTGCTAGGGGAAGTGGTGCAACGCCTCCAGTAGCATCCATGCTAGAGGGGTCCAACCCTAGTGGAGAAGAACAAGTCTTTTGACATGAGTAGTTTTTTGTGGGGGATGTGGTTTGGTTGATGAGGTCCTTTCAGAGGACATCATAGACCTTGTTTAACTGAATAAATAGGAATGAGTCCAGGGCATCAGTACCCAAGGAGGGTTCACAACGTTCTCCTAGTGCCAGTGGTAACATTTACAAAGGACTAGAGAAGGTGAAGTTTCTCAAGTTCATCTGTGCCACAGAAGGCTCAACTGTCAAGGAATGGTTGGAGAACCTAGCGATGTGCTTTGTACCTCGTGACTAAACCTCCAAGATGAAAGTTTGCATGGAGATATTTCAGTTGAAGGGGAGTGATCTTATGTGGTGGAAGATGCTCCAGCCTCAACTAAAAATGGTCATCGAAGACATGTCATGGGAACTATTTGAGGAACAGTTCCAAGAGAAGTATTGTCATAGGATTTCATTGAGCACCAACTCAATGAGTTCAATGTCTTATGACAGGGTGGGCATATGGTGCCATAGTATGAGGCCATATTTATGGAGTTACTTCGGTATGCTCTACATCTAAATTCGAAGAAGATGTAGGTTATAAATATTGTTTTCGGCCTTAACTCCATCATTCGTGTATAGGAGAGGATCCTAATGCCTCATATGTTGCACAATGTAGTCCAAAAGGCCCTCACAGCTGAGGAAGAGATGACCAGCAAGGGTTAGGGAAAGTCTCCTACAAGACCGACTGGAAAGACGTTGTCATGAGCACAACAATGTCACTTGAAAAAAAAATAGTTTAGGCATGTTCAACAGAACATACCAGGATCTCAAGCTCGTAGGCTAGAAGATTCTACTTTGGGGACCAAAAGTACTGGACCGAAGACTGGGTGTTGGACGTGTGGAGAGCCACATCACCAACAAGACTCTCTGGTTGAAAAGTCCATAGCGACTGGATC
Organism: Picea mariana; assembly: GCA_032191745.1. Classification (NCBI taxonomy): domain Eukaryota; kingdom Viridiplantae; phylum Streptophyta; class Pinopsida; order Pinales; family Pinaceae; genus Picea; species Picea mariana. The sequence goes on along the minus strand of JASDQU010208058.1, from coordinate 13,555 downwards.
AACAGGACACACTACAGTTGGATATTTGGGCAAGGCCCACAAGATTCACGCAACACTGAATGACCATCAGATGAGCACCAGTCCACTGTTCTCGAGATGTCAGGTATAATCATTGACCAAACTTTTAGTACTTTTATAGATCTAGGTTCTACAGAGAAATTTATTTCCAGTGCAACGATGAAAAAAATTAAGGTAAAGGAAATCGAGTAGGATGAGTTTAGATATGTCGAAATGGCTTCCGGTGCCAAACAAAATGTTGGAGGAAGGGTTATGGATTGTCGCGTT
>JASDQU010208057.1:0-28259 GCA_032191745.1 Picea mariana | reverse complement strand
ACACACCAGTAAATGTCCTAGATTCCAGGTAACCATAACTCAATTACATTTAATTGAATTGGTTGCAGACATTGATTGTAGTTGCTTCACATGTTTATGATCAAATGTCAAAGTCAAAATACTTGGACATTGATATAACTATGCATCATTACATTACCCAAAAGCATGCCATCGAATTCGAATTTCCCACACATGGCAGCTGTAACGACCCCCTCGACCAACCTAAGGATGGGGTACGCCACTCCAGAGAAACCACTCATGCTATGACGCCAGTCGGTAACATTTCCAGCCATGAGGTTGGACCATGCTACTCTAGGGAAAACTTTCGTTCCCATACTACGGAACATACAGTAGCATACCCAGTAGTCAACTAAGCAATGCCACCTAAATTTACTCTTTAGACTGCATGCAACTAAAACATATACATACAGCACGCTCGCGAAATTTTTACATCTAAACATAAAAAAACCATCACTTTCTGTAACACATGAATTTTATATTAAAATAACAGTAATTACCGATATGCATCATTTACAGAAAATTACCCATAAGCACACAAGCATTCATAGTCACATATATGATAAAATCGTAATATGGGCATGTAAATAACAAAACAACATATCCATATATCATACAATTGATACTTATCTTTAAAAACTCTATCACCAACTGCTTATAGACCTTCCACGAACCTCCCAGCCATAGATTACACTATTCATCACTCTCAACAATGAATCACCCCCGAGCTGGGATTGAACTCCACCCCGGGTAAAGGGATTCATATCCAGGCTGAGGCTCATGGACAACAAGAAAGACTCTGTCTCAGGTGCTCACTCAACTAACAGCCTACAACCTCTCATTCCCCACATGCCTGTCCCACCCAAGGAAGTGTGCCCATTCTCTGCTCAACAGTCCCTCGGCTGCCCCACTTCCCTTCCAGGGCTTCAGCAACAGGCCGAACCAGAAGTCTCAGAGCATTGTAGCTACAGTTTAGCACCTACAGAAATCAATCCCCAGCAATTCTCTCACCCAGACAACTGCTCACAGTCTTGACAACTCACTTCTTCAATCCCGCTCCAAGCTAACCAGGTACACCAACCAAAAGGGACGGGGAAATAGGTTTCGGAAAGGTGGAATGGATGTCTCAAGGATAACGGAATGTATGAGTGAAATGGTCATGGAGTCATTGACTGGATAACTGAGTGTGTTTTTGGAATCACTGTGAACTCTATCAAAAATGATGGTCAGCCTGATGGTTTTCCCCCCCTGTTCTTCATTCGTCAGGTCTTCCTCCCGAATAATCCCCACTGAGCTAAGTTTCCCCACGATATGAATGCATGTCCCCAACTTGACACTTGTCATATCGGAAGCTACTTTTGTCCACTTTTCCCCAACTTCAGAACTTAGGATAAAATTATCCATACTTTATGTTTTGGGAAATATTAATATAATATTCCCTTGACTTTTTGTCCTCCCTTTCCCTAACTGGTGAAGTTCAGTCCCCCATCTCTTTTATCGTGGTCGGTCTGCATGTAGTGATCTATTTTATATTAATCATTAGTCATGTACAAAGTAGGCACATCGGCCCTTGACATCTAGGCACGTTGGCCTAATTCCAAGACATAAGCATTATGGCTTATAATACTGGCTCACCAACCTATAATGCATATTATATACACAAAGGTTTGTTGACCTTAATATTGCATGCACTTAGTTACTGCACATTGTATCCTCTATCTTTAAGGTTGTGGGCACCTTATTTACTGCGCACGGTATTCAGAAATGTGTACATTACATCCCTTTACTGCGCAGTATATGCGTGCACCATGTCATGAAAGGTGTATTACAAAAATGATGTCTAAACAACTCACTAGCTTAAATATACTTAGATTATATTTACATTTGGGTTCAGATGAGGGATATTACAATCCCCTCCCCTTATTTATGCACTGTCCTCGGTGCATCATGTACCCATATACAACAAAATTCTCAAAATTCTTCAAAAAGATGTGGGTACTCTGCCCGCATTGCATCCTCATGCTCCCAAGTAGCGTCTTCCGGTCCGTACCGGTTCTATTGGACCTTTACAAGCCCTATGGCTCGATTCTGGAGTTGTTTGATTTTTCGATCCAGGATGTGCACCAGATGCACTTGGAAAGCGCCTTCTTGCTCCACCTGAATAACAGTCCAATCAATAACATGAATAGCATCGGGTATATATTTATTTAGCAATGATACATGGAAGACATTATGAACAGACATAGATGCAGGTAATGCAATCATATAAGAAATTGGACCAATCCTCTCTAGGATTTCTAATGGTCCACAAAATCTAGCTGTTAACTTGGCGCAGCTTCCCAATTTCAGGGAGCTTCTGTTAGCTTTCACTTTCAGGAAAACATGATCACCCACTTTGAATTCTCTATGGATTATGTTTTTATCAGCATAGCTTTTTTGTCTGTCTTGGGCAGCTTTCAAAATCTGCTTAATTTTTTCTCCTTGAGCAACTCTGGCCGGACTACTGTTCTATCAGCTGGATTATCCCAGCTTACTGGAGTATTGCACCTTCTATCGTAAAGTTCTTCAAATGGGCTCATTTTCAATGATGTATGATACCCATTATTGTAATCGAATTCTACCAAGTGTAGGTAGTATTCCCATTTTGATGGTTTGTCCATCACATACATTCTCAACATATCTTCTATCACCCTATTCACTCTTTCTATCTGTCCATCAGACTCAGGATGATAAGTTGTACTAAAGTTCAGATTCGTTCTGAATCCTTTGAACAATCCTTTCCATAAATTTGAGGTGAATTTTGGGTCTCTGTCAAACACAATCGTTTTAGGAATTCCGTGCAATCGTGCCACTTCCTTCATGAATATATCAACAACATCTACTGCTTTGTGAGTAGTTTTTAGTGGAATAAAATGGGCATCTTTTGTGAGCTTCTCCACCACTACCATAACTGAATCATGTAGCTTGCCTGTTCTGGGCAATCCCATAATAAAATCCATTGTCACCACTTCCTACTTCCATTCAGGAATGGACAAAGGTTGCAACAATCCTGTTGGGTGCATATGCTCTGTTTTAACTTTCTGGCACTCCTACACCTAGTGATGTATTCTGCAATTTCTCTCTTCATATCTGGCCAAAAGTGTTGTCTCTTGACCATTGTTACAGTTTTCTGATATCCAAGGTGCCCTGCATAAGGAGAATTATGCATCTCACACAAAATTATACGTTTCAAGTCCTGGACATTTGGTATAAAAATTCTATTCTTGTGCAGAAGTATTCCATCTACTCCCAACTTATAAATATCCATCTTCTGGGGTGTCTTACCTTGTTGTAGCATTGCTACTAATTCTCTATACTACAGATCGGTATTTGCAGCCTCCAGAATTTTTCTTTTAACATCAGTCTGATACATGCTGATGGTTGTAGCATGAAGCTCATGCACCCTCCTGCTGAGTGCATCAGCCACTTTATTTTATTTCCCTTTGATATGCTTTATATCAAAGTTATATTCGCTTAGAAATTCTAACCATCTACTTTGTCTAGATTTTAGATTTGGCTTATCAAATAAATATTTCAAACCATTGTGGTTTGTTCTTAGCTCAAACCTCTTTCCCATGAGATAGTGTCTCCATTTCCTCAGGGCATGCACTATGGCTGCCAACTCCAAATCATGAGTGGCATAGTTTCTTTCATGCTCCTTCAACTTCCTTGATTCATAACATATCACAAATCCATTTTGAATGAGGACTCCACCTAGTCCTTCATTACATGCATCTGTGCATACAATGAAATCTTCATTTGGGTCTATGATCCTTAGTATTGGAGCATTTGTCAATAATCGTTTCAAATGTTGGAAAATCCTTTCACAGACTGACGTCCACTGAAACTTCATACCTTTCCTTTGCAAGGAAGTGATTGGGTGTGCTATCTTCAAGAATCCTCCAATGAATCTCTTGTAGTAGCCTACACGACCCATGAAAGATCTGACCTCTTTCACATTCTTTGGTGCTAACCATTCTCTAATGGCTTCTACCTTCTCAGGGTCCACTGCTATCCCATCTTTTGAGATGATATGCCCCAAATAATGAATTTGTTTTTGATAAAATGAGCACTTGCACAATTTGGCATACAACTGATGCTCCCTTAATACTTGCAACACCATCCTCAAATGATGTTCATGTTCTTCCTCTGACTTGGAATATATAAGAATTTCATCCAAAAAGACAATGAAAAACTTGTCCAAATACTCTCGAAAAACACCATTCATTAAGCACATGAAAACAGCTGGTGCATTTGACAATCCAAACAGTACCACCGTGAACTCATAATGACCATACCTTGTCCTGAAGGCGGTCTTGCTAATATCTTCTTCTTTAATTCTTACCTGATGGTATCTTGATCTGAGATCTATCTTTGAAAATATCCTTGCATCCTTCAATTGATCAAAGAGATCATCAATCCTTGGTAGAGGATATTTGTTCTTAACAGTCACTTTATTCAATTTTCTGAAGTCAATGCACAATCTTAACGTTCCATCTTTCTTTTTCACAAACAAGACTGGGGCACCCCAAGGTGATACACTTGGGCATATATACCCCTTCTTTAGAAGTTCTTCAAGTTTCATTTGCAACTCCTTCAATTCTGGTGTACTCATCCTGTAAGGAGTCTTTGATACTGGCGTTGCTCTAGGCATCAAATCTATAGATAAATCAATATCTCTCCTTGGGGTTAGTCCTGGTACTTCCTTGAATACATATTCAAACTTTTTTCGGACTGCATAATTGTCCAAATTTGGCACCTTGTCTTTAGGTGTCCCCTCCATATGAGCTGCAAATATTTGACATCCTCTTTTATAACATTTCTTCAGCTATAATGCTGAAATTTCTCTAACGGTTACTGCCCTGGGAATTCCCTGCACTTTCCTTTTGTTCCCTTCTTCATCCAGGCAAGTGAATGTTTTTTTATGACAATTCAATAGAGAATGATGTGGGTCCAACCAATCCATCCCAATTAAAAATTCATAGGAACCTAAGGGTAAGATGTTCAAATCTGCCCTATGTCTATGAGGCAGGACTTAACCATCTCATTAAATTTTCGTTTGACTCCTATAGCCAGTTTCACCAACCAGGATTTCCCATGCTTGCTTCTTGGTAAATGAAAACTTTCCACCATCTTTGGGTCTATATAACTATGGCTAGCTCCTGAATCAATTAAAATAGCAAGGGTTTGGTTGTTGATCATACCTTCCACTTCAATCATGTGGGACTGATACTTTGCTTGCTTGTTGTCCAGGGCTGCATAAATCCTTGGCACATTTCTGCCCATGTCCTCTACTGTCTCAGCTCGTTTTACATTGTGAACAGCCCTACCTTTTTCACCTCTGTGAGGACAATCTCTAAACCTATGGTCTCCTTTACAACCCCAACATTGCATAGGTGGTTGTCTTGTCCCTTGACTCCCTGTGTCAATCACTCTGGTTTCCTTATGCGTTTGCTGCCATTGTGGATTATTTCTCAAGAATGGTGGCTTAGCTCCCTTCTTCCTCTGATCCATGTTGAATTTCTTATTGTCTTCCCAAGCCTTTTGGAAAGCTGGTCTTGCTTTTAGCTGGTCATATAAGCATTTAGCTCTCCTTATGGTCTCTTCTAATGTCTTGGGATCATCATACTGTATTTTTTCACTGATGAACGATGTCAATCCACTTAAGTACCATTGAATCTTGACTGTCTCATCCTTAATGAAAGAGACATACTTCAACAGTTCCAAAAACCTTCTCTCATATTCATCGATGGTCGTACTTCCAAGCTTAAGTTCAAAGAACTCTTTCATTTTCTTGTCATAGTATCTCTTGGTCAAGTATTTCTTCTCAAAATACTTCTTGAATTCTCTCCAAGTAACACTTTTCTCTACAATGTGTTGTATCTGCACAAGTTGATCCCACCACATGGAGGCCTTTCCTTTTAGTTGTTAAATAGTGATTCTACCTTCAGCATGAGAAGAATAATTATGCAATTGAAAATACTTCCTCATTCCTAGCAACCATGTTTCGACATCTTCATCCTTCTTATGCTCACCTTCAAAAGTAGGGGGTTTGATTTTGTTCATTTCTCCTTGCAGCTCATCCACCCCAGATATCTTATACCTTCTGGCAGGGGATAGACCTGAGTTGTTGCATGCTCTCTTATGGGAATGTCTATGGGGATGATGGTGATGTCTACTAGCACTTTTAAATTCTCTCTTCTCCTCTAAATATTTGTGACTCTCAAATCTACTTGAGTCACTCTCCTTAGCCAATTTCTTCTCTATTCTGTTCAAACCTTCCAATAGTTTCATGTTGAAGTCATCCTGCTGCTCTTTGGCTTTCATAAGCCTTTCATTATCATCTTTATGGCTTTGGACAACTTTCTGCAAATTCTTAATGGTCTCAGCCATATTCATATCTTCATTCCTTTCTTCTCCATGTCCATTGGAGTTCGTTCCTTCCATGCCCAAACAGACATCCATCCCTCTGCTCTTCTCTGGATGACTGTAATTATCCTGTGCCTCTTCCATTCCTACTGACTCTGCACTGGTCTGTCCTGACCGAGTTGTTGTTAATTTTGAAAAACATGTAGCCATCGAAACTAATCAGACTAACCAATCAGCAATTCATGAGAATATGCACCATTTCGATTCAACATACACATAAACATTATCACTCATGATTTCCTGGTGTTATCACCATGACAATTCTAGATAAGACCCAAGTCTCGAGAATGTTGATGCACAGTGCCTTCCGAGATACACTCGTGCAAGAAGGTGGTATTGTCGAAACCACTTTCGCCAAGACGCGGTATCACATGTCTCAACATGTCAAATCCACCACTCATGGAGTGGACGATGGCTAGTCAGATCACCCCGTTTCATTCATTCAGTACTTTGCAGCCATGTGACGTCAGTTGAACTTTGCCATGTAGCAAACTCAAAAGATAATCATTTGAAATGGATTGGCTGAGCATAGCAACCCAACGCTCTTTGTGCGTAATCTGTCTGTGTTTCATAAATGGAGTTATATAATTACCACCCCCCAAGTATGAAGATATCTGCGTATCCATAAGCATAGTAATATTCAAGCTTCTCGAATTCCTACTCTCTATAAAGACACATTTCGGTATCCCCAACCTGAGATACATGGACAAATCTAAGTCAAGTGAGACTGGTTATTCGAGCAACATGCTAGGCTTTCCTGCGAATAAGGAGGAAAGGATCCTCGTGCACCTTCTAGCAACTAAGTTCCACACAGAGCCAGTTATAGACTCGTGATTGGAAGTCAGACTGAATCCCATTATAAAGGATTTAGTCATCAACAAGCTAGCCACTAAGAAGAAAAGGAGTAAGCTGCATAAGAAGGAGGAATCTATGGTTGAAGTGGCCGAAAGTGTTGGAGAAAATCAACCGATTTGGTTAGACTCTTATTTAAAGGTGGAGATTGCTAAGCTGAAGTAAGTCTTCAACTAAGATAAGCATGTCTCAGTGAATTTTGAACGGTCGGTTGCGGATTTAAAGAGTACAAGAGATGATAGGCATGTTCTTCAATGACCCTTTTTACAACAGGCTAACTGCTGTCATCACCCTTTTGTAATTTTTTGATTAATATGATTATATAAATATAGAAACGAATTTTAGGCTGCTTTATTACAATTTCTATTTGGTGATGTTATAACTCTTGTTTTATTTTATAATAAGTTTTTCTTGTAATCTTATATTTTATTTTCAGCTGTCTAAATCGGAAGAAATTAATTCGAAATTAATGCTTCAATGCGGTTATGTGTTTACTTTTCTTTTATTATTATGCAATTTAAACTCAGTCTCCTCGCCTTCCAAGCGACTTCGTGTGCATTAACTTGACCTGTTCATTTATATTATCGTACATAGAAATATTACAAGGTAAACACTTCTCTGCGCACCTAAATCTACTGTGCATTTATTCTTCGTCATACCGACTACTTACGTGCACTATTTTGGTGTTGTGTGCCAATATACACTGTGCACAGTCTTTATACTGCGCACTGATATTCTACATGCATTTTTGTCCTATGCATGCACCATGTCAAGTTTAACATATTCTTTCACGCTCAAATATCTACGCACACTACTGAATATACTGTCGCTAAAAAACTTATACTCGTACTTATGCACATACCAACAAAACTCCTCTACGTTAAGCAATACTTGCGTACTCCATGTGCACCTTACTATGTGCGTGATTACCGTGCAAGGCTAATTTTAGCGCGTGCATCTACACATAATAATCTTCCGCACGGCGCCACAATTTATTGCGCACACTGGCATGCCACAGTTTTCCCGTGCGATGCCAAATTTACCACGCACACCAGTACGCCAACCTTTTCCAAGGACACTCTATGACTCTAATTTTGGTCACTTCGAAGTTACTTTTCTATGAATAGTCACTTCAATTGCACCCTTCTGGTCCATCCAAGCTCAGTGTTGAACCAAGGTTCTGATACCAAACTGTAACGACCCCCTCAACCAACCTGAGGCTAGGGTACACCACTCCAGAGAAACCACTCATGCTCTGACGCCAGTCGGTAACATTTCCAGCCATGAGGCTGGACTATGCTACTCTAGGGATCACTTTCGTTCCCATACTATGAAACATACAGTAGCATACCCAGTAGTCAACTAAGTAATGCCACCTAAATTTACTCTTTAGACTGCATGCAACTAAAACATATACATACAGCATGCTCGTGGAAGCTTTACATCTATGTTACACGTCAAAATTACTCAATTCGATAGTGTCGCAAGTGTCATCATTACAAGTGTTGCAAGTGTCGCATTTTGCTCACAAGTGTTGCAAGTGTCAGGGAAGCATACTGCCATGATGCCTATGTCGTGCTTGTAAACGACATTAGGAGGACACTTGGCACATGTCAAACACTTGATTTGGAAGAGGAGGAAAGGTTAACTGGGCTCATGAACCTTTTGCCATCTGAAAACACTCAATAAACTAAGTTTTTGGAGGGGAGCGCTCCCCTATAACTATCTCAGGAGTGCTGGCACCTCCCCATAAGCCATCAGGGAGCGTTATAACACTCTTCAGCCCTTTTACAGGAGCGCTCCTACCCTCAGGAGTGCTGGCCCTCCCCTATACACTACTAGGAAGCGTTATAGCGCTCTGAGTGCCCTTTTGAGGGAGCGCTACCTATTTTAAGCAGTAGTTAAGTTGTTGAGATGAATGGGGGAAGGATCCTTTCATTCTTGGAAGGAAATTGGGTTCGAATTCTCAATCAAGCCATGATCTTAGGGAAGATCTCTAATTGGAGGAGGAAAATCCTCAACTCACCCCAAGGATATCTCAAGTTGTTGAGCCTCTCCAAGGCTATATCAACAAGATTTCTCATGGTGAAAGAGGACTGAAAAGGGAGAATCACACCAAACTTATGATCTTATAAGTGGTGCTGGAACAGAGATAATTTGGCAGCAAGAGACCTATGATCTCATAGGGAGCAATCAGTGAAGTTATCATCATTCAGATCGTGGATCTTTTGAGCAAGGGGTAGACAAGGAGGACTTGATGAAACTGCTGCAATCCATCTACGACTGTAAGCAATGTTTTGTCCTCATTAATATAATTTGCTTGGCCTGTTTCTTTCTAATTCGTGTTCAATCTCACATGAATTTGTCTCTTTAGTAGATAGACCTATTTTGGACTAATCTTGATAGAGTAGGAAGTAGTCGTACTTTGTTTGTCTATAGGGCTTATCGAGGAGCGAAATATTGGAGCTCAACTCGGAGCGTGCAGGAACAAACACCGGTAAAAGGTACTTCTTTTCTCCTTCCTCCTCACACACTAGTCCACCTAGATCTAAAAGGAATTCAGTGACCATGATAAGCACTTTCTATCTTAGAGTTAAGAGTCTATTTCTTTGAGGAGATCTACCTTTCCGCAGGGAGATTTTCTCTCAACAATCTAAACATAAACAAACCATTACTTTTTGTAACACACAACTTTTATATTAAAATAAAAGTAATTATTGATATGCATCATTTACATGAAATTACCCATAAGCACACAAGCATTCATAGTCACATATATGATAAAATCGTAACATGGGCATGCAAATAAAAAAACATCATATCCATATATCATACAATTGATACTTATCTTTAAAAATTCTATCACCAACTGCTTATAGACCGTTCATGAACCTCCCAGCCATAGATTACACTGTTCATCACTCTCAACAGTGAATCACCCCCGAGCTGGGACTGAATTCCACCCAGGGTAAAGGGATTCATATCCAGGATAAGGCTCATGGACAACAGGAAAGACTCTGTCTCAGGTGCTCACTCAACTAACAGCCTACAGCCTCTCATTCCCCACATGCTTGTCCCACCCAAGGAAGTGTGCCCCTTCTCTTCTCAACAATCCCTCTGTTGCCCCACTTCCCTTCTAGGGCTTCAGCAACAGGCCAGACTAGAAGTCTCAGAGCATTGTAGCTAGATTTTAGAACCTACGGAAATCAATCCCCATCAATTCTCTCACCCAGAGAAATGCTCACGAGCCTGACAACCCGCTTCTTCAATCCTGCTCCAAGCTAACTAGGTACACCAACCAAAAGGGATGGGGAAATAGGTTTCAGAAAGGTGGAATGGTTGTCTCAAGGATAATGGAATGTATGAGTGAAATGGTCATGGAGTCATTGACTAGATAACTGAGTGTGTTTTTGGAATCAATGTGAACTCTCTATCAAAAATGATGGTCATCTTGATGGTTTTTCCCCCCTGTTCTTCGTTTGTCAGGTCTTCCTCCGGAATAATCCTTACTGAGATAGGTTTCCCCATGATATGAATGCATTTCCCCAACTTGACACTTGTCATATCGGAAGTTACTTTTGTCCACTTGTCCCCAACTTTAGAACTTAGGATAAAATTATCCATACTTTATGTTTTGGGAAATATTAATATAATATTCCCTTGACTTTTGGCCCTCCCTTTCCCTAACTAGTGAAGTTCAGTCCCCCATCTCTTTTATCGTGGTTGGTCTGCGCGCAGTGATGTATTTTATATTAATCATGAGTCATGTACAAAGTAGGCACATTGGCCCTTGACATCTAGGCACGCTAGCCTAATTCCAAGACATAAGCATTCCGACTTATAATACTGGCTCACCAGCATATAATGCATATTATATACACAAAGGTTCGTTGACCTTAATATTGGACGCACTTAGTTACTGCACGTTGTATCCTTTGTCTTTAAGGTTGCGTGCACCATAGTTACTACACGCGGTATTCAAAAATGTGTACATTACATCCCTTTAATGCAAAGTATATGCGCGCACCATGCCATGAAAGGTGTATTACAAAAATGATGTCTAAACAACTCACTAGCTTAAATATACTTGGATTATATTTACATTTGGGTTTGGTCAAGGGATATTATAGTAGATCTCATGTGTGCAACGTACTCCACCATGAGTGCATTCAAAATCGGTTTGGGCAACCATTATCTCCATTTTCCCTTTCCATTTTCTCTGCCTTGCATTAAGGAATCGCGCCCAACCTCTGCCAACTCGTCCCCTATTCAAATCGCGCTCAGACCGTGCCCAATTCGTGCAATCTCTTGGATCGATCACGCCCTTTTCTGGTAAAATTTTCCTCTGTCACAATTCCCAAGAGATACAAACCCTCCTCCTATGCAGACTCGTTTTCCATTCCCGAATTTACACAGTGCAGAGAAGTGTTTTTGTGCGCAGGCTGGGGGCCATTTTTTTCTAGCTTGCAGGGCCACAATGACATCCTCTCCATGCAATTCTCCCTTGGTTTTGATGGTAGGACAACACATGTAGGGTCTCTTACCTTTGAAGTCACAGAAGAGTCCATTGTTGTAGCAACAAAGCTCCCAAGAATGGGAGTAGATGGTTCAAAAATCACCAATTGCCACGCTCAAGTTATAACAGGGTGTTTAAGCCCGAATTCGACAGAATTTCAAGAGAAAAAGTGTATGCTAAGGAGTGGATAAAGGCAGAATTGATTAACCCCCTCATTGTCATCACAAGGTTAATTACATGTGAAGGTAGATACTTTACTTTCAAAGCTTGTCATTTTAGATTGCTGGCTCATTTTCTGTTCAACAAACCCTTGAACTTCCCTTTCTATTTTCTCAAAAGCTTGGAGAAGATGTCCTCTCAAGTGAGGAAAAATGTGACTAACCCCCACATTAGTCTCTTCCACCATGGCTTGATCAAACTCCTCGTTCTTTCCGAACTAGAGAAATAGGGGAAAAATTGGAATGTCTTTATCTACCAATTTGCAAACCCTCACTTGACAGTTAAGACCGGAAAAAAGCCACTTAGCCTAAAAACTATCTTTCCATCCAAACCTCATTCTCCAAGAACTCCAAACCCCCTTGCAAAAACCCTCTCTTTGCCGGAACAATACCAAAATCTTGTTGATATCCCTACTTTTTCATCGGGTAAAAAGACCAAGAGAAAAGACCAAAAGAAGCCTATTGTTAACCCCCCAATGCCTTCACTCTCTCTTGATCCTACACCTAAAAATCTCCAAGAAGTAATGCAGCAAGACTTTCCCATCATTCCCACAAACAAGAGGGGAGCCAATCGATTTGGTAAAGGACCCTTTCGAAAGAGTACCCGGAGCACAAGAGCCAAGCCTTATGAAAAACTGCCACCTGCTTCTGATCCTATATAAGTGTCCTTCGACCTTGAGAGCCCTCATAAGAAACCTAGGGAAGTTTCTATGGATGGATTAGAGCCACTAAGGAAAATAAAATCAGAACCTACCTCACCTTACCAATCTCCCATCACTCCTACTTCACCCATGCCCACTCTAGATCCTAAAACTGATAGATTGTCCACATCCCTCAAAGGATCTAAGTCTTCCTCAGAGATCATTGATTCTGCCCCAACCATAGAGGATCTACAGAAGGAAAACCATCAGCTTCTCCAATAGTTGGAGGAAAGGAAGACAATAGATACACACCTTCATCATGACAATACAGTCCTTCAAACAAAGGTTAACTCTCTTCAACAATTGGTCGATGAGATGACCAAATCTAACCGTAGCCTTAGGGCACAACTGAAGCAACACAAGAGGCACATGGCTAAGTCTTCACAGCAAGAAGGAGAGGCTTCCAAAGTCGATCCTCCTCAGCAAGCCTAGTTCTGAGGGGTAACTTATTTTTGTTTGCAGTGGGACCTGCAAAATCATAAGTGTGGGGGTAATGTTAGGCCCGAGATATGATCACTTTTATGACGGTTATTATACACTTTTTCCGCATGTACATATGTTTTTTTCATATTTTAAAGGAGATTTTTGAAGAATTTTATGATGAAACAGTATGATCGACATAAGGTACGTGTGATTCATGTTTAATGATTGTATTACGTATAATTCATCATGTTTTATGATTACCAAGATCTAATTCACGTTTTTTTGTTATTACAGGGAAAAACCACACCACATTTCTACTTCCGACACTTGATCCGACACTCCTTCCAGTACTCATTTCGGCACTTGATTCGGCACTCTGTCTAGCACTGCGTATTGCACAAAAACGTAGGGCGACTTGGCGGTTATGGTATTGGTGATCAATGATGGGAAAATCGAGCACATGGGTTTTGTTCATGCTTGCCCCCTCCAGCTACTGTGCTCTCGACAACTCAGTTTCAGTTGCTCAAGAGGGCGATTATTGGCTCGCTCTATTTTATCAGTTAGGGCATCATTTATTCTAATTTTTCGAAATTAGAAGTGGTTCGGCCCTCCTGTGGTCGACCACTTGGTCTGTAAACATTATAAATACCACTGAGGTGGTCAAATGATTGTTAAGTAGCATAAGCATTAGAATTGTTAGTGTGATAGACAGAAAAACGATTTTACTTTGTTTTAAGTTTTTACATTGCCAGATTATGCCAGAACTGCGTTTTTCAGTTTTTATGGTGAATTTGTCTTGCTGAGCGCATGGTGTACTTTTAGGAAGTGACCAAAACTTGTTGGGGGGGCCATCGGTAGTCTGGTAACTGTCTTCATGTTCGTTTATGCATTTCATAATTTAATTGTTCTCTTTATTTTATGTACATACATATTTTTATTGTGTTAACTAGTTTGTTGTAGTTTAATTGTTTTGATTCTCTTTTGCAGGTCAGAATGATGAGATGTGTTAGCATGCATTGATCTTGTAGATTAGGAATAGACTTGCAAGTCTCTATGCTAACCCCGTGTGCAATTAGATGTTAGATTATGCTTTGATTTATGATTTATAGTCAAGTTTAAAACAAAGTTTTAATTAGAATAGAACATAGTTTTGATTTGGGTTTTCTTTGACAGGGATTTGATGGATGGATAGAATTAATTCTAGCTTTTAATTATAGCTTGCTTATCTCATTTTTATATAGATCTTGTTTAATTAGTTGTTGGTTAATGTAGATTGTTAGTTTACTTTTCAATATCATAGTTTAATTTATGCTTTTAATCATTTCCTTATTGCAGTTTGAATTGTTAAAATAGACATAGCATAGTTTCATTTTACGTAATTTCTTTCCTAGAGTTAGATTGCAATTGTATTTCTTAGTTCATGATTGAGTTTAAGTATGAATTATTCTTATGTAGAATAAAAGTATAATGATGATCTCGTTATGTTGTTGATGGTTTATACATGAATATGCAGGGTATCTAACAATGTTTTGTCATGGCTAAACTCTCATTGGATTGTTTAATCCATACCTTTCACTTTGCCATTGAGATTAGTGTTGAGTTTATACCACTGGAATTGTCCTTTGTTGTTAAGTTCCATCGAGATATCATTCGAAACCAAAGACATTCACACAACCACCAGCATTATATTTGAATTGTCATAGGTTAAAAGATGGTTTTCCTATTTTCATAGATTAAGAAATAGTTTTCTTACTTTCATAGATTAAAAGAAATAGTTTTCCTACTTTCATAGATATAGTTTCTTTCTTTCATAGATTAGAATAAAGTTTTATTATTGTTGTAGGATAGATAGACTTTACTTTGATAGATTAGATAGTAGTTTTCTTACCATAGATTAAGCATTAGTTGGTAGTTCTTCTTGCTTTCGATAAAATAGATTTCCTTTCATGCATTAGAAATAGTTTTGAATTAAGCATTTAGTCCACTTGCCTCTTAGGCTAGATAGTTGTTCAATGAGAAGTTTTAATTTGATTGCTTGCAGTAGTTAGTTGTCTTTGTTTACTTGTCTATTTTCTTTAGTAGGT
This sequence comes from Picea mariana, assembly GCA_032191745.1. Classification (NCBI taxonomy): domain Eukaryota; kingdom Viridiplantae; phylum Streptophyta; class Pinopsida; order Pinales; family Pinaceae; genus Picea; species Picea mariana. Next base: position 12,979 of record JASDQU010208057.1, on the reverse strand, counting down.
TAGTTAGTTGTCTTTGCTTACTTGTCTATTGCTTTAGTAGGTTAGATAGTTGTCTTTGCTTACTTGTTTACTTTCTTTAGTAGGTTAGTTAGGTGTCTTTGCTTGCTTGTTTATTTATTTTCTTTCATAGGGTAGTTGCTCAATGAATGTAGGTAAGAAAGTTAAAATAGTTTTCTTTTGTCATTTTCTTATTGATATGCTTAGATAGTTGTTTTTTCTTATTGTTATGAACTAGTTTGCTTTACATAGGGTTTTTACTTGTTTTATTAGAACTATCCATCGATCCTTGGCCCAAAAGTACTTAGGCTACCTAGTTTCAAGTTGCTTAGTAGGGTTTTCTCATTAGATAGTTTTTCTTGAGTAGATTAGCCTTAGATAGCTACCTTCATTAGTTAGATTATACTCCTACCAACCCTTCTACCTTTGGCATATATTTTTCTACAACTCTAAGTTTACTTACCCCGGGTTGACAATTTAATTCAGGGTTTTTACTGTGTTTTTAGTGCATATATAACACCCATCATGGCTTCTCACCACTTCTTCTATCATTTTTACCTCTTTTATTTGATTCTTCAGGATGATAATTGTCTTCTTTATTTCTTCAAGATCATAATCCTCCTCTTCATATTTATGCAATTTATCTTTTTCTGTTCTATTATTTTCCCTAAGTATGTTTGTTTCTTCTAAGGAACTAATGTGTTTTTCTTTAAGATTCACATCCCCATCAATGCCTTCTTCTTTTAAATATAATTATTCTTTATGATTTTATTCATTTTTTTCATTAGTAGAATTTGTATCCATGGCTATGAAGAGGAATTCTTCTTGACTATCCATGTGTGCTCCCGATATCTACCTTTCAGTGGTTAGATTGTTTCCAAAGGAACCCACTATGATTCCAATTGTTGAACTTATGCTTATACTGAGAGGGGGGGTGAATCAGTATAAGATACTTTTTACTTTGTTTAATCATTCATCAATCATTGATTGGCTGAGAAACAATAATCACATATAAACTCAAATCATAATGCATAGAGTTTAACATGGAAACCCAATCAAGAGAAAACCATAAACTTGTATTTATAAATGTATGTAGGTATCAACCTAGTATTACAAATATTGTAGGCACCAAACTACTAGAGACACCGATATCTTTAGCTGAGCACCAACTCAGTAAGATGTAGGCACCAACCTACTAGAGACACCAATATCCTCAACTGAGCACCAACTCAATAAGATATGTATAGACACCAATCCAAGATCTTCATACATAGAGTTCCTATAAATTCGCATGCATGCTTCATTCCACAAACAATCCTTAAAACCCTAGCAAGCCTCATAGCATCATTCACAGAATGTAATCACTAATGGAAACATTCATTGATGACAACATTCACTGACGACAACATCCACTAACGACAACATTCACTGACAACAACATTCACTTATAGAAACATCTACTAACGAAAACATTCATTGATGGAAACATCCATTGATGGAAACATCACAACCTCAAAACAGTGCACATGGCAGCATCACATACCTTAATTCCTTCATATCTCACCTTGAGAACAAAAAATACCTCAAGAAAATCCCTTAGACTTCTCTTGCATACCAGAAAGACAATCCAAAACCTTTAGTGCACCTCAGACTTGATATCTTGCTTGTTTAAGCTCTACAAATGTGAAAATATATCATGTATTTATAGTAATTTTGTCCCCATTTTCAAGGCCAGCCTATAAACACTAGCTGAGATGACCTCAATTTTCTGGTCGAGTTGTCGGAAGGAAATATTCATATCTCCTCATTCCTAGGGAGATAAAGAGAGTAACATATACCATTGGAAAGGCATTGGAATAATATTTCCAAACATATAACTTGTGCTCCCATTTGAGCTAGGTATGTAGGGTAAAAATTCCTTCAAATATAGGGTATCCAAACTGATCATCAAAAATCTAAAAGTAATAGTTTCAACAATCTCCATCTTCCAATGTTTATCTTGGACATTTGTAGGCTCCCCCTATCTTTGACATCAATGACAACAATATTTCCAACATAAATAACATGACATGATTTCTAAAAAGATGCAGGATATATATGATAATGAACGTCTTCTTCTTCTTGTCCTTCTCAAAGCCAAGTTCATCAAGCAATCTCTTTAGAGCTCTCTTTTTTTCTAACACAGATCTTGAGAACATGATTCTTAGCTTAGTAACGATTTGGTGGAAAGCATCCATTTCTGATGTATTGTTTCCACTAATGGGATAGTTATCCTAATCAATCAGTTGACTTCTACACCAACCTATTTACCAAGCATTCAAGTGAAAATGTTGTTCCCTCAAGCTCTTTTATAATTTATCAATCTATTACCCTAGTATCTGTGGCATTATGGATTCAACATGCCTCAAACTACAACCCAAATTAGGCTTATTCTTCTCAAATATTATCAAAATTGAGTCCCCTGTAATGGCCGAGTATAATTTGCTACAATCTACATATTATTGAAAAAATGTTAGGGTCTTATCAAGTTCTTGATGTGAAACAAATAATGTTGGTACGCATGAATAACACCTCAACAATGTTTCTCCTAAGGTAGAAATATTTTCATCATTTTAAACAAAACTCTAGAATGTTTCTTAAACACTTCCATGAGTAGATTTTCATTTGATAGGCTCTACATGCTTCAATATTACTTGCATATCCCTAAATTCCTTTGATTCTTCCTTTAGATTAGGCTTGAAAATAGATTCCTAATAAAATGGAAGCATGGTTTTTATGTTTGAACTTTGTAGTTTGATGTTGACTATCCAATGTAATGTACTAAGGAAACTTGTAAAGTATTATTTGTCAAGCATGTTGTTAATATCCTTATTTGGTTTAGCCTTTTCTGCAACTAGTACTCTTACTCCTTCACTATTAAAAACCTCCTTTGCATAGCCATCTATGTAGTTTCTTTTTCCATTTGGAACAAGACAAAATAGATGTTGAATGCATGTCTAAGCATGACCACTATGCACTCCTCCTTTCCTAAGATGAAACTCAGGCATGATTTGATTATCAAAATTTGTATTTAAACCATCATGTTTGAGGTCACTAAGGTTATGTAATTGTATTTTAGCTTGAAAATTCATTGTCTTCAACATTGGTATATCCATGCCAAATGCTTGAGAGAGGGATCCAAAATGTAAAAGAGTCCCACATTAAATAACCTACAAAACATGTGTAATCTATGAAATAATCATTACCTTGGTGATTCTTGTTTTTATTCTAAATGAAATACGAGTGAAAACACGAGGATGGGTAGCAGTTTTTATAGTGAGTCACGGTGAAGTTGGTTTGATGCAAATGCACAAAAATTTGAAAAAACTCTAGGATGAGAGATTATAAACTCTCAGCTGAGATTTTCCGAAAATAAAGAAATTTTATTGGGTAAAAACGTAGTAAACTCTTAACAAAAATATTTTATCAGCTGAAAGTTTAGTTAGGATATTTAGACACTTATGAGTTACTTAAGATCAACTTAGTCTAATGTGTCTTTAGGTAAAGTGTGTTTCTTTATTATGCATTGTAATTATCTAATCCGACGGTCATAAGACTAGACATAAAGTGATCCACCCGTTCATCTTCTCCTCAATACTAATGGCTATATTGATCCATGGTTGAACAAATGATTGGTCCATGATCTCTATTTAAAGAGAATCAAGAGTCATTTGCTAATGATTGATTGTGAGAAACTCATATGTAAATTATTTTTCTTTTGCATTAATATATTGCCTCAAGTGATCATGTTGGTTGGGGATGTGGATTGTTTCCTTGTCTAAGGGTTTTAACAACATAATACATTGGTATATTCATCTTTGATTATTTTTTTTCTGACCAATTACCTTAAAGTGTTCAACTTGTGTGGATATACCATGTTTATCCAACAAGTTTTTGGTCAATTAAAACAACAAATTCTACAAAAGTTTTTAGTAACCTACAACTCCCACAAGGAAAATCCCTACAAATTTGAAGATCATATATCAGACTTGTTTCCGGAAGTTTATCTAAAAATATATTAAACAAAGTTAAATTTAACTAATAATATTTTATCGTAATTCAATGTTAATAGTAAAATAAATATCAATATCTATCCTAAATATTAATATTAATATTTAAGACCAAATATTAATATTTAGTGAAAGCTCCAACAAACCAACCAATGGGAAAATTAATAAAATGCTTATGTTGCAGCGTTATTCCGGTCGAGAATGCCCTATATGAGCAATGAATTTGAATGCAAAGGGAATGGGCAGATGGATTCAGTCTATATACACAATGGAGATGGCAACCCAGAGATTGGTCTTCCCAGCTATCCAACAGTACTTCTTACATCCATGAATTCTTTGAACATTGTTACTACTAAAATATCTACTCTGACAACGTTTAACTTAACAAATGTCTTGACTTGAAGGTTGACTACTACAGACATGTTGGAGAAGTTGAGAGGAAAGAGACTCATGTTCATTGGGGACTCCATCAATGGCAATCCTTACTCTGCATTCTCACAATTGTGGTCCCTGAAAACATAAATAACTTTGGAGCCAAAGGCGCCAGAACTACATTCCTAGCTAAGGAAAGCGTTTTCACACAAACGGAAGTTTCGTTGTATTTATAGAGGATGAATAGAAATGATGTTACAACTAAATGAATTTATTGCAACATGTTGCAGGATTATAACTTTACCGTTTAGTTATTTTGGGCACCCTTCTTGGTTGAGAAGGGCGGGCAGGTCGTAGTCTAAACGTTTTATGAAACGATTTTTTTTCACAATATTTTTTGGACATATTTGCTAGAAATCCCGCCATAAAGTGTTAGATCCATAGATTTGAGTGATTATTTCTATATAATATGAGTGCCTCAGGGGTTTTTCAGCATGTTGAATCCAGTTTTACATTCATAAATGGATTTTTTTTGGAAATTGCTGACAACAGATTCCTCCAAGAATGGATTTGGATTCTATTATTCAACTTTGGTTTCAACTAAATATACCAAGTTAGAATATGGATAGGAGTGCATTTAATAATCATAATTTTGTGTAACTGTGTAAGAAATGCTATAAATTCATGTATGCCCGTAGAGGAAAAATAGAGTATGAGAGAGTTGGAGGTGAGAAGTGATTGAGATCCTGCAAGGCTGTTGTAATTTCCATGTTTTGAATAATAAGAGAACCGATACCATTGCTCGGTGGATGTTTCCCTCATGAGGTGAAGGAGGGTTTTACCATGTAAAAACTTGTTTTCATTTTTTATGATTTTTCCATTTTTGTTTTCCATGTATTATTCTATTCTGTTGTAATATTTGTTGTATGTGCTTGCTTGATCCTACAAGTGGTATAAGATCTTTTTTGGTTGGATCCACAGAGAACTTGTAGAAACATATTATTGCTGGTTGGAGAGTCATAGAGGACGATATTATAGGCCTCGACTCTCGTTTTGGCCCAATGTGCATGGCCTTGTTTCTTCAGTTTTAATCTCCGTTGTGGCATTATTCGTGGTCATCATAGGGGACGAGGTGTGGATGGATAGGGAAATTATCCCATCAATATGGGCTCACGGCATCATCAACTGATGACATTTTTCCAGAACAGTTGGTAACTTATTGCGACCTACAAATAATATCTGTGTCATTCAACTAAATTTATTTGTGTCGGGAATTGCAAATAATATGTGTTTTATGTCGATCCTTATTTTTTTTATGCATTAAGAAATGAGTTGTTGAATTGGAAACAATTTATCGAGGCTGTGTTGGCGCTGCGTATGATCCATTAAAGGTTATGGAGTAAAACATTTTTTGAAATATTTTTTTTAAGGTGAATCCCATAGTGGTTCGTGTAGGATTCTTTAGAGTGGATTAGTAATTGTTATTTTTAAAAGGTGGAATATTATATGGAATAGGAGGTATAATGTGAATTTATTAAGTAATTTTAATTCATTTCAATTTATTTGATATTCCACTATATTATAAATCTTTGTTTTTTAAGCTTTGGTCTTAAAAACTTTTGATCTGATTCCTTAAGAAAAATGGCAAAGATGCAGGGTGCAAGGTTTGAGGTGGAGATATTCAATGGTAAAATTAATTTTGAATTATGGAAACTTAAAATGCGAGATCTGCTTGTGCAACAAGGCCTACAAAAGGCACTGTCGAGCAAGTCAAAGGGACCCATGGGTATGTCAGACGAGGACTAGGAAGATATGGATGTTAAAGCTCTCTCAATACCATCCATCTGTGTTTGGCAGATGAAGTTATTTAACATCGAATAAGAGAAGACAACAACAGGCTTATGGAGCAAATTGGAATCTCTATAGATGACAAAATCCTCAATGACCAAGATTTTCTTGAAGAGGCAGTTGTATACTTTAAGGATGAATGAAGGTACACAAATTGTTGATCATCTAAATACTTTTAATAACCTGATTTTTCAGTTATCTAGTGTGGATATAAAATTTGAATATGAAGATCATATACTCACGTCTATGTGGTTTAGTACATCAGATTCTTTAGATTATGATATTGTTGTTGGAGCCTTGTTATCTGAGGAAGGGCACGAGAAAGGTAGTGCAAAAACCTCAACAACAATTATAATGGAGACTAGAGGACGATCTAGAGAATGGGGGTAGAATCTAAAATGTGCATCCAGATCTAAATCAAAGGGAAAAAAAGGTAAGCTAAAGTGTTGGTATTGTAATAAATCAGGGCATCTCAAGAAAGATTGCTAGAAACAGAAGAAAGCATCAAAGGAAGAGGACTCTACAAAGGAGGCAAATACAACCGAGAAGGATTTAGGTATGATTGAGGAGATATTGTCTACATCTAATGTCTCGCAATATCATTATAATTGGTTAATTGATTCTGGAGAATCCCATCATATCTGTCTTCATAGGAGTTGGTTCACTACATACCAATCTATAGATGATGGGGTAGATTATATGGGAAATGATGTTACATGTAAAATTGTTGGGATAGGGAGTATCCGAATAAAAAAAATTGATGGGACTATTAGGATTCTAACATAAGTGAGACATGTACCTAATCTTAGAAAAAACTTGATATCTTTGGGATCTCTAGATTCTTTTGGTTATAAAGGCACAGTTCAAGGTGGAGTTTTAAAGATATTGAAAGGTATCTTGGTTGTCATGAAGGAAAACAAAGCCGGGAACCTATATAAACTTGAAGGGAGAACATAAATCGGTCATGCAATAGTAGCATTGGATGATGCAGGAGACTCCACTCATTTATGGCATCAACGACTCGATCATTTGAGAGAGAAAGGAATGAAGTTACCTGTTGATCGAAAGTTACTTTCTAGTTTAAAATCTGTATATTTGAAGTTCTGTGAGCATTGCATTTATGGTAAACAAGATAGACAAAAATTTAAATCTGGAAAACACATAAGTAAAGGTATCCTTGACTATACTCATTCTGATCTTTAGGGTCCATCTCCTAAACTCTCTTATGGAGGATCATCATATTTTGTTAGTTTTATAGATGATTACTCTAGGAAAGTATGGATCTATTTGTTAAAGAGAAAAGTTTATGTTTTTGACATATTTAAGCATTTTAGAGCTTTGGTTGAAAAGAGCATTGGCAGGTCTATTAAATGTCTCAGAACAGATAATGGAGCCGAATTTACTTCTAAGGAGTTTGATCATTATTGCAAGAAGGATGGGATTGTGAGACATAGAACCAATGTCTACACTCCGCAGTAGAACAGTGTTGTTGAACGCATGAACATGACTCTCCTCGAGAGAGCAAGGAGCATACTCAGTAATGCAAAGTTGCAGCAGGAATTGTGGGGGGAAGCATTTCTTACAGCATGTAACTTGGTCAACAGATCACCATCGGCAACAATTGAATGCAAAATTCTAGAAGAGGTATGGACAGGTCAACCATGTAGTTATTCTAATCTTAGGGTATTTGGTTGTGAAGCCTATGCACTTATTCCGGAAAATCAACATTCCAAACTAGATCCTAAATCACATAAAGAAATCTTTGTTGGATATGGTGATGGTGTTAAGGGATATATATTGTGGAATCCTATTGCCAACAAGATCATCATAAATAGAGATGTAATATTTGATGAACTTTCACTCTCAAAATAAGATGTAAATAATGATATGAAACAAGTTAATGAACCACTGTTACAGCAAATTCAATTTGATATTCAGTCATCTATGAAGGAGAATCATGAGGATGTCCATGAGGAAGACATTCATGAGGAAAATCCTCGGGACGATGATCATACAAAAATGCCTCAAGAAATAGAGGAATGCCACAACAAATTATACAGAGATCTACATGAGTCAGATCTTTTCCAAAAAGGTATGATGATTATGTTTCATCAGTTGCTTTGATTTCTAATGACGGTGAACCTAGTTGTTATCAGGAAGCAATGGAGGTATTTGAAAGTGCCAAATGGAAAGAAGCAATGAAAGAAGAGATGGATGCCTTAAAAAAGAATGAAACATGGGATCTAGTAGAACTTCTAGAAAACAGAAAGGTTGTTGGGTGTAAATGAGTCTACAAATTGAAGAAAGGTGTTGATGATAAAGTGAACAAATACAAAGCAAGGCTGGTGGAAAAACGGTATTCTCAGAAAGCAGGTATTGAATTTCATGAGATATTTTCACCAGTCATAAAACTTGTTTCAATTAGAATTGTATTAGCATTAGTTTCTTTACTTGATCTTGAATTGGAGCATCTAGATGTTAAAACAACATTTTTACATGGTGATTTGGATGAGGAAATTTCCATGGAACAACCGAAAGGGTTCGTTCAGAATCACAACAGGAAGTTTGTTTGCAAGCTCAGAAAATCATTGTATGGCCTAAAGCAATCTCCCAGGAAATGGTACAAGAAGTTTGATTCTTTCATGGTGGGCCAGAATTTTACCAGAAGTGAATATAATCATTGTGTTTACTTTAAAAGGTTAGAAAATGACATATTTATTATTATGGTGTTATATGTTGATGATATGTTTGTTGCAAGCAAAAGCATGTTTGAAATCAACAGGTTAAAGGCTCAGTTGGCTAGGACATTTGATATGAAGGATCTAGGAGCAGCAAAACTGATTTTGGGCATGGAGATACACATAGACGGGAAAAATGGTAAGTTGTGGTTATCACAAGAGAAGTATGTGGAGAAGATACTTCAGAGATTCGGTATGAATAAGGTGAAACCAGTAAATATCCCTTTGTCTTCTCATTTTAAGATTTCTTTAGGTTTGAGTCCTAGTAATGATGAAGAAAAGGAGTCTGTGTCTCGTGTACCATATGTTAATGTAGTAGGAAGTTTGATGTATGCGATGGTATGTACAAGACCATATATTTCACATGCAGTTGGTGTTGTCAGTAGATACATGGAAAATCCAGGAAAAGAACATTGGGCAACAGTGAAATGGGTGCTTTGGTGTCTTAGAGGAACAAGCAATTATTGTATCACTTTTGATGGTTGTAGTGATGAAGTTTGTGGTTATGTTGATTCATATATTGCCGGTGACTTGGACAAAAGAAGATCTACTTTAGGATATGTCTTCACTCTTGCAGGTGGTACTATAAGTTGGATGTCAAAGCTTCAAAACATTGTTGCTTTATCCATTGCAGAGCAAGAGTATATATCTGCTTCACATGCTTGCAAAGAGGCAATCTGGTTAAAGGGTTTATTGGGTGGGTTAGGACGGTTTCAAAATAATGTAAAAATTTTCTGTGATAGTCAAAGTGCTATTTATTTGGCTAAAAATTCAGCTTATCACAATAAGACAAAACATATTCCTGTAAAATACCATTTTGTAAGACATGTTGTTGATGAAGGTGGAGTGGTTCTTGAAAAGGTCCACACTCAAAAGAATTGTGTAGACATCTTCACGAAACTAGCCAGTAGCATTAGAGAAGTTGCGATGGAGTTTATCTTCTCTTGGTTTGTAGGAAAGGTGATGAACAAAACCAATGAGGAAGGTATTAGGTTAATTGTTGTTAAGGTGGAGATTGTTGGAAATTGGTGACAAGTGATTCCTCCAAGAATGGATTTGGATCCTATTATTCAGCATTGATTGCAACTAAACAGACCAAGTTAGAATATGGATAGGAGTACATTTAATAATCAGTTTTTTGTGTCACTGTGTAAGAAATGCTATAAATTCATGTATGTTGGTAGAGGCAAAATAGAGTATGAGAGAGTTGGAGGTGAGAAATGATTGAGAAGGTGCAAGGCTGTTGCAATTTCCATGTTTTGAATAATAAGAAAACCTATACCATTGCTCCGTGGATATTTCCCTCTTGAGATGAAGGAAAAACAAACATGGATGTTCCCCTCATGAGGTGAAGAAAAAACAAACAAATATACTGTGGCTGGCCCTCCGATAACCCGAATCTCGGGAACCCATTTCCCAGAATTTTTCACTCTCACTATATATACTTTGCCATATTCAGTTCTCCTGTCAACTGCTGCACCGAATTCGGAGATCTTTCGAGCTTGATGTAATGGTTTAAGTTGTTGCTACGATTGTTGAAATGCCAGATTTGTGAAGAAATACTCTTTTTATCTCCATATTTTACTGTTTCAGGCTGTTTCAGGAGTATTTTGTAAAGGAGAAGCAAACGGAGCCAAACCGTTAACGGCTTTGGAGCTCGGAGGATTTTCCACTGTTTCTTCAGCGTCTGACAGTTGAAAGGATTCAGAATTCAGACGACGCTTGTGGCAACAAGTTGAGAAACAACCGTGCTATTGCTAACTTGCTTCATACGTGAATCCCTGTGGCCTATGATAACTTCTCCAGGAAAGCCAAAATCATCTATGGCAGTGACTCAATCTAAGTGATATTCACAATAAAATTCATGAAGTGCCATTTTCAAGCATCCATCGAAACTGAAACAAATCGATAAAGAAGCACATGGGTGCTTCCAGCCCATAAAAATGTACAGACGTTCCGTAGATTCGGACAATGACATCAAAGTAAGGAGAAATATATTTTAAATGTCGGTTGGATCAAGTTGCTAGCGACATTAATCTTGCCCGACGGGAGTGGAAAGGCCGGCAACAAACCGAGTTTGGGGAACGTTAATTGAAATTTTAATCTTAGATTACTGTAGAAAACAGTGACAGAGGACTCCAGTAAAGCAACGCCACATGCCACACAGTACTCTCGCAGCATTAGGTCACGGGATCCAGGCTCCGTGCCCGACATTTATATGATGAGGAATGGAAGAGAACCAATCCTCTATCAATCACTGAACCAATCACTGAACTGTTCAAAATGGTAGCTGGTATCTATGTCATTATCCAGATCCAGTTTTGTACATAATAATAATAATAATAATCTATTTTTAAGGTCACCCCGTGTGCACATTAAATTGGGGTCTCATCATCCAGATCCAATTTTGTACATAATAATAATAATCTATTTTTAAGGTCACGGTCAAGCCAACACACAGTGATTTGACTGGTAAAGTTTACGAAAGTATACATACCCTACCCTAAACTCATGTTTTTAACCATTAGGCCCACTCATGCTGTATATGCACATGTAACTGTTCCATTATTTAGAATTATTTAATGGACAGTACTTTGCTTTTATGATATTTAGAAGTTTTGATGAAGATTAAAATTTAGTTTGGTGGATTAGTTTCAGTGGTTGAGTTTTGTGAATTATAAGCTAAAGGTTATAAAATCAATTTGTTGTTGTTTTAGAAATTGAGATTCACTCAATATCTTTACCTAATTAAGTTACCAAAATGTAACTTACTTATTTGTCTTCTATATTATTCTGTTAGATCAATAGATTTGAGTGATTATTTCTATATAATCCAAGCTTTCTAGGGGTTTTTAAGAATGTTGAATCTATTTCTACATTCAAAAATGAGTTTTAAAGAACAAAAAATTAATACATTCAAACAAAACTTTGCAATTTATAAAGTTTTTTACCAATTTAAATCCTTTAGGAAAAATACAAACAAATATAAATTTGCCAAGTAAAAACTGTAAAAAAATCCTCTCTAATAATAGTAATGAAGTCAATCCTGTATATATTGATTTGATTATATTTAATTATTTATGTAATAATAGTGATGAAGTCAATCCTGTATATATTGATTTGATTATATTTAATTATTTATGTAATAATAGTAATGAAGTTATTTTTGTATATATTGAATTGACTCTATTCAATTTTTTTCCTATATTTTTTGATTCTATTCAATTATTTTTATATTTAATTATTTATGTAATAATAGTAATGAAGTTATTTTTGTATATATTGAATTGACTCTATTCAATTTTTTTCCTATATTTTTTTGATTCTATTCAATTATTTTTACAAGTGTTTTTTTAAATACTATAAATTTATTTTAATTTTGAATTTATGAAATATTTATAAAAATTAAAATTTTTAAAACATAATTTTTTATATGATTTTTATTTTTTCAATTTTTTTTCATATTAAGAATGTGTTTTCTTTAAAAAATTATAGATTCAAATCTAGAAAAAGTAGAATATGTATTTTAGATAAATTTTAACAGTCAAATAATTATCCATGTTTCATAAATAAGAAAATCTCATACACCAATTAAATATCTACTTGACAATAACTTTAAAATTAAATTATTATTATTATTTATAAAAATTCAATCCATTTCAATTTTTATAATTTATTATTTTATAAATTATATTAAAAATATTTTTATCATAATTTATTTTATTTTCCACCTCCTCTTCCCTGAATTTTATTTTTTATATTCACACTTTGAAACTTTAATCCACGTCCTAAATATAAATCCATCAAACTACAAAACGCGTTTAACAATCAATCTCTTGAATCGTCATAAGTAAAAACCCATCAAACTACAAAACGCGTTTAACAATCAAGAGATAAGTATAAACCCATCAAACTACAAAACGCGTTTAACAATCAATCTCTTGAATTTTATATTTTGCACTCTTTCCAAAAACA
>JASDQU010208056.1:0-11206 GCA_032191745.1 Picea mariana | reverse complement strand
AAAGAGTCAAGCCCCGACTCAGAATTTGATTCAGAAAATAATAAAAGGAAACAAATCATTGATGCAGAACCCACTGCTACAATCATGACCACAACAGTCCAACTAGAAGAACCAGAGGAGCATGAGAAGGGGGAGTGACCCCCCATTCACAGATATGGGTGAAGGGGACCCCACTACATTTCATTGTTGATAGAAGAATCCAAAAGAGCCTCATCTCAGCAGAGGTCACCAAGTAGTTGGCTTTGCCGAAAACACCACACCTACAGTCATACAACATCGGGTGGCTTTACCAAGTACGGGATATTCGCGTAAGACAATACTGTCTCCTTTCCTACAACATCAAGCCCTTCAAGAATGAGGTATTGTGTGATGTTTCACCTTTGGAATTATATGATGTTCTTTTAGGCCAAACATATATGTGGAAGCGTCTTGTTTTTTATGAGTCTCAACCCCATACTGTCATTTTTAATTTGGGGGGTCATATCTATAGGGTACCAGAGGTAGTTCTAACTATTGTCCCAAAAAAACAGTGTCGCAAAGTAATCTCTCATACTGTAAAGTTTAGCCTATTTACAATCTAGTCAAAAGGTGAACAAAAAGACACTGCAACCACTGTAGCCCCATCCCAAGACCCTTCTATATGATAGAAGAAAGTCAACAAGATTGTATATGAGAAAAAATATATTCATGGTTCACCTACAAGGATTCTTGAGCACTTCCCAGTCAAGCCAAGCTATAACATAGCCCTTCATGGATCTATTGGAGACAACTCTTTTTAGGGATGCTTGGGGTTCCAATGATTAGCCCCCATTGATATAGATACTTGTGCTACATATTCACTGACAAATTCCTTCCACACCGAGGAATATCATGCAACTATATTGGTTGAATGGATCCAAACCCTCCAACAATAGGTTCATGACATCCTTGTTCTTGCGAATGAGAATATCCATCACATCTCTTCTCAGAGATAACCTGCCACCATTCTAGCGAGTTCATTCACTCTGTATTTTTACAGTTTCTATGGATTTATCTCATTAATAGAAATTGTGTATTATTGTATCTTTGTGTTTCTTGCAATATTTCTATGTATTCCATTTTTATATCTCTGTATTGATTTTTTTCTAAAAAATATCCATATCACCTTAGGTCCTAAATGATCTATTTCTAGATTATTGATTAGATTTATGAAAAAAATTAAATACAAGAATTAAAAAAATGAGAAAAACAACACACCATCCACACAAAAATGAACAATATATATATATAGGAGAAACACAATATAGGAGAAACCCCAACTAGAAGGTGAGGCCTATGCTCTGCTCTCTTTTCTTTAGTTATGGAAATGCAAATACAAGGAAAGAGGCACTCATTGTGGACTTTACTTTGACACTATGGCCTATATGGATGATACATAATCTTTTTCTCCTATTTTATGCTCTCAAAAATACTACTCCTAGATGATTTTTCAACTACGGAATGAATACAATACAAAAGAATGGAACCCTTTCTCCTCTTAGAAGCTCAGTATTTGACATAGGCCAATAGCCATCTAGGGTTATGGTTTTGAATTCCTCAACCTTCAATTAGTGATAAGGTTTGGGACCTTCTATAATATTCTATAAAATACACACATGGCTATCCCCCTATGTGTGATTAATTTTTATAGCCCTAAAATGCCCTACTCATGCATACATGGCCTTGGCTCTCTTACTTGCATATTTTTCCAAAGCACTACTGAGAAGATATTCTTAAAAAACCATTTTTTAGAAGATGTATGCACCCTGCACCATTACAGCCCACGTACATACACTTGTTGCACCACTACAACTAGCGTACATATGTTTGCTTCACCATTATAGCCTGCGCATGCTTGCAAAAGTTGAAAAAATAAAAAGCTGCAAGGAATTCATTGAAATTCTTGAGCTATTGGAAGTTTCCCAGCTAATCTACCTGCTATATCCCTTCATCCAACCGAATAACCATCCTTTTATCATATTAAATGAGGTGTTGGGGTCTCATTTCACATCCAAGCATAAGCACAGTGCACTCTGCCCAATTTCACTTCCCCTCGTTGCCCAATATATTGTTTCCTTTTGTGAGATATTGCCTTAGCATTCCCTCATCAACCCCTTCTTCCTTCATTCAACCCATTCCCTTCCATTGAAGTGATCATAAGGTTGAGAGAATAAATACATTCAAGGTGCATTTGGAGCATCATAAAGAGAAGCCCAAACCGGGTTCACGGAACAGTGTCCGACACAGATTGTAAGTGTCATTCACTTGGTCTACATCTTGAACTCTAGTGTAGTTAAAGGGGTTTTTTTCCCACTAGCAAAACTGGCGACCATACTGGGGAAGCCTCTAGTGTTTTTTAGGTGATTTTATGTTGTTTGATTGCTTTGTTTTCCTTTCAATTTTCTTTCAAGTTTTATGAATCTTTCAAGGGGTTTTGGTCACCTCCAGGGTGCATACCAGTTGTCCTTGCACTATAATACTACCTGGTCTTTTCGTTTTTTGAAAATATACAAAGGTGCATGCGCCCTATCTTGGGTCATCCCACATACATACATGCTTTGCTCAGTAAACAACCCGCATACATACGCAAGCTACTGATGCAACAACCCACGTCTCCGTTTCATTGAATTTTTTGAAAAAAGAGGGAGTTTGCCTCTTTCCTGATTTAAGTTCCCACTTCTCAGGGATTTCTTGGATCAGTCCAGAGTATTTTTTTAAGGCCATAGCCTGGGTATAGGTTTCAATTTACCTGTTTTCTTAGTCTTCTTGTGTTTACTCTTAAAAATTTTTTAAGAAAGTTGTTGATTTGTAGATCTACCTTCTTGGTTTCTTGATTGAATCCCTGCGATCCGTAGTGGGCTAAAGATGTTTTCCATTCTTGTTTTAGTTTTCTTTTTATCCTTTTTACTTTCTTTGAAAAAAGAAAAAGATTTACTTCAATTTTTCTCTTTAAAGCAATTAAAAATAAACGATTTTCATTTCAGTTTGGTAAAGTAGTTAGAGTTGGTTATTTGCAAAAAGGAAAAAGAGACTTTCTTTCAAGTTCTTCTAGATTTACTCAAACATAAGTAGCTTGTAGTAAAGCGAAAGTAGGTTTTAGGTTTTCTTTACAAGATGTTGAAAAGTTGAGTTTACCAAGAGTTAGTTACAAAGATTTGCTTTTAAATTTTAAGTGATTTTGCTAGCAAGTGATTTAATTTTCTCATCCTTTTCGTCTCTTTATAACACCATTACTTTCACTACCATACCTTGTGAGTAAATCAATCCTTTTAAAAAGAACGATTAATCTAAAATACACTAAAATTTTTTGTTTGTAGGGTTCACAAACTAGTTTAGGGTTTTAGGGCCTTGAATTAGGATTGGAGAGGAAACTCTTCAAGGCCGTTAAATCAAACATTGGATTCTGAGTTAGGGAGAATTTAATTCTAGTGTTGTAAAAGTTATCCGAGTTCCCCCTCTAACACAAGGGATAAACACGAGGTCGTGTGAGGAAAGGCAGTGGATATAACCCCTCCAAAGCCGGACTGAACGTAGTGGGAAACGTATATTGAGGGTCTGTCTCGAGAATAATACCCACTGCATTTGCCTATGGAGCTTCATGGACCTAGAATCCATTTGGGATCCTCTGTTGTCTTCCAGAATAGTTTCTTTCGATACCCTTGATAGGATTCAAACTTGTTATCCTTCTCATCATGATCCTCCTGACTGTCGACTATACCCGCCCGGTGGTTGACTGTGAGCTGGAAAATTAGTTTCCCATATTCTAGGGACTTACATGGGTGACTGCAGGGGTATACCACAGTACCTAGGGTAGACATTGGATCGTGCTTCGTAAATTATTCCTAGAGGGTGCTTCCATGTTCAAGTTGCACTTACATCGATCAATTTCTCTACTGTCGATTGACGTAACTGTCCTTCCTACTATATAGTTAACTGCCTGATTTGTCTTTAGGAAAAAAAATTAGTGTGTGATTGGTGTTCAAACGCTACTTAAGACTTATTGTGTCAATTGATCATTTCACAAGGTGGAAAATCAACAGCTCCGCCGATCGCGAAGGCTTCAGGGCATATCATCAGTTACATTGGAGCCACCTCTGCCACCGTTACAGTGAAGAATTGATCAACAAGGGTTGTTTGAAGCGACTGGGCCATAGGAAACTGTGCCCAAGCCTGATCTACGAGGAGACTATTTGAATCTGGAGGAACCTACCATTTTTTACCTTGAGGCATAAGTTCTCATGCTAGCCAACCCTCTGATTACTGAATTTTCGGTGCCAATCTTGATTCAGGTTGTCCCTCTTGAGATGACACCTTCTAAGCGCCAGCTAGTCCTATAAGAAGCATTGGAAATGAATGTTGCTACTTCATCCAATATTCCTCATACTCCCGTTACAAATACTACCATAGAGGGATCCTACCTCCTCTCCCACCTTCCTCAGTTCGAACCAAAGTAGTCTTGACTCCCTCAACTTAGGGCAGTGGTCTGATACCTTTAACGGCATTGACAACCGCCCCATTTACTCAGAGTGAGACTGTCCCTCCCTTCTCATATGGGATGTCTGGCTTCGATTCAAACTCGGTTCTTACCTACTCCACCTTACAGACCATGGTTCTAGGGGCTGAGAGCTCGAATTATCCTGTGCAAGGGTCAACCAGGGGAGCTTTTGTCCCCTTTAATGCTATACCTTATGGTGGGGGTCATAAACCTCCTCTGTCCCCTTCGCTCGGTGGTGCTTTTCAACAGCCAATCGAGCCAAATGCTAATTATATCTTGTTTGGTGAAGGTAGTTTAGGACCTTCATCTTATACAATGCTAGTGGGATCTATTTCGTTCTCTTTGTTCGATGCATTTGGGAACAACACTTTTTCTTTGGCTATTGTCTCGACTAGGGGAAACCCCGATTTTGGGCAACAGAACCTGGTGCAAGGTACTATTCCTTCATAGGGAGTGATGAATAGATTTTTCTCCACACAAGGTCTTTGGAATCCTTGGCAGGGAGAAGTTCCCTCATAAGGGATGTCGATCAGGGGAAACCCCTTCCATTCTCAATGGAACCCCTGGCAGGGCTTTGTACCCATTCTTGTCGGATCGGCTAGGGAATCTCCTTCCAAAATACTTGGAACACAATGCAGGGAGCCATCCCTGCACAAGATATGCCATCCAATTACAGGAATCAATCGATGATACCCCAATAGATGCAATTACCTAATGATGGTCAAGGCCATAGTTTCTACCAGAACCCTAGCCAGTAGTCCAACTTTTTCTGGAAACCTAGTGCCAGTTAAACTCCATGACCCTCTTTTCTTGTAAATAGTTCACAACCTAAACTATCGTTTCTGGAAATGCTACATCTTCTAGACTTGTCTATATTAATGAACGACCCAATTTTTCATGATCCGCGTTGGCCCTCCATGCCGACTAAGTTTCCCTCAGATATTCCAAAATTTGAAGTCAGGCTTGGCAAGGATCCAGGTGATCCAGGTGATCATGTGACGAATTTTCATTTATCGTACTCGTCAAACTCACTAAGGGATGACTTTGTCCAGTTGTGCATTTTTCAAGGCACTATTATAGGGGGTGTTGTGAAATGGTGTATTGAGCTCGACCGCTCGAGGTACTCTTACTTCAATGAATTGGCGATGGTCTTATTGAAACATTTCCAATTACCTGTGAGATACGATGCCGACACCGAATTGCTGACCAACTTTGAGCAAACCAAGGCCGAGCATATCTCTGATCATATCTGAGAATGGTGGTGTCTAAAGAGATTAATTAAGATCCAAGTCCCTCCTACTTTATTTCTTGAGTGGTTCCTGAAGTCTTTGTTTCCCTACATATCCAAGGACGTAGCGACTTCCAAAGTGTTTTCAGAAGAGGAGGCAATTATGAGAGTGCATCATCTTGAACTCATCTACTCTCAGTCTAACATGCTCTATGATATTTTTCCATATGTGTTGTGGTCTATTATCGATAAGGCCAATAAACATTTTGTACCCCATGTCGATGGTATTGTGGGATCAAAGCAAAACAAGTCCACGGACCAGTTGTTGAATCAGTTGTGACAATTATCAATATAACAGACTGTGGCCACTTAAACTTCGATTTCAACTGTTCCCCCTACCCAGACGTCGGACATGCACAGTGTGCAGTCGACAAACCCTAAGGCCAACCAGCAGCTCGAGGGAAAGAAAAAACAAGAGAATAAGAAGGGTAAAGGGTATAAAAAGGCTACCAACAATGCTGGTGGGGGGAAAACAGAGAAGACGAAGTCGAAGTATCCGTTTAATATTTGCACAGAAGACCACTTGACTCATATGTACCCTCGGCTTGTAGAAGCTCAAAATATATTGGTGTAGAAACAACCTGATGTGATGACAAACCTTTTTGCACAAGGGAAAAACATGGCTTAGTATTCAACATCCTTGAGCATGGCAGGGGGTAGTCAGGGACCCCCCATGCCTACCAACAATAACTCGATCATGAATATTTACATGATGAATGTCGAGGCTAATATAGAGACCAAGGCCCGAGATTACATAATGTCAGAATTTGCTGAAAAGGGAAAAGAAGCCACAAACCCATTGACTCCTCTCCAAATTGAGAAGGTGTCGAGAGAAATGATGATTCACATCCCAAAAGGTGCATTTAAAAAGGATTCTCATAATCCAAACGCAAGGGATACCCAGAACTACTCCGTTGTGGAGGATTTGGCACAGACCCCTTGCGCGATGTCTTCTTTGGAAGTCCTCCAGAGTTTCCCTTCGCAGAGAAAAACTATGTTATCTGCCTTGGGATTAGCAAAGACTTGTAACCCCAGAGTGTTCATTTTTTATCCAACTGACTTGAAACCCTGTATTACTTACCACATTGTATTTCAGATAGTAGTGGCTTACACCACGAAATATTTTACTCGAAATTTTTTTCGTACAATGGTTTATTAGGGTGCTTAGAATTGTGTGATGTCATTAGCGTGTTGGAAGGCCATTGGGAAACCTGGTTTGTCTCTGTCACCTACGTTTATTATGACATTTGATGATGGATCATTAAGACCACATGGTATCGTTCCTTCTTTTCCAATGTAGTTGGGAGGAAAAACCCTGTGTGTCAAAGTTGAAGTGGTCGATGCACCTCTCTACTACTTGTTAGAAAGGACTTGGACTTATGCGATGCATGCAGTGGTTGCTATGGTTTTTCGGGTCTTTTTCTTTCTACACGAGGGCTGGATTGTAACCATTAACCAATTGTATTTATCCCATCCTAACCCTTCATAAGAGGCTTCCAAGGTCCCGATGATTGATAATCCCCAGCCTGGAATTGTCAATTTAGGTGTTAGTTTGTTTCCGTTGTTGATGGGAACTTTTGATTACCCACCACCTTCTAGCGATTTCAAGATTATATCGACTATTCCTGACTAGCTTAGGGATGAAATTATACAAGTGTCATTGTTTCAAATGAGCTACTTTAATGATCCGTGGAATTTACCTTCTCCATCAAAATCAATGGAAGGGACAGGGAATCTTGGCAAGGACGTGCCCTTGTCCATAGCTTAGGTTGTGTACAACATTGTCCAACAAAATTCGGCCAACCCTGATCTGACTCCCCCACAGAAATTAGATCCAGGTCTCGAGCCTATTTGGGCTCAGGGTTCTCTTACCACTCAAGATCCTTTATACCTAGTCTTTCCCACTGACGAGGCGATTCTCGAGGAATTGACTGGTCACGATAGACCTTGGGATGATATTCATCATAGATCTTACTTCCTTCCCAAGTTAAGGAGAATAGAGACGGGAGAATTTTTTTCAACCATGAATGGAGATAATTATTGTCCTATCAATCCTTTGGCTACGCACATAATTTGTGCAGAGGGTAATATGGAAAGTATCACTACAACGATTACAATTGATATCTCCAAAACCCCTGGTGTTGTGGAGAATGTTTTTGTTGGAGTGGACTGCTCCCCCAAGGAGATTCAATCTTATATTGAGTTATTTAAGGAATTCTGCGACGTTTTTCCCTAGTCTTATGAAGAAATTCCATGCATAGACCAACAAATTGTCGAGCATGAAATTACGAATTATTCTGATGCCAAGCCGGTCCGACAAAAACTTCTTCTAGTTAATCTTCAAAAAGCGGCATCAATTAAAGTAGAAGTAGAAAAAAATTCTAAAAGCTGGTTTTATCTACCCTGTACAGTTGACAGAATGGGTGTCAAACTTGATTCTAGTTAAGAAGAAACAAGGCACGATTCGGGTGTGCATGGACTTCTGTGATTTGAATAAGGCCTATCCAAAATATAATTTTTCCACTCCATTCATCAATCAGATTGTCGATGAGTGCACAGGTTGAGAGGTATTTTCATTTATGGATGTTTTCTCAGGATACAATCAGATTCAGATCAAACCCGAAGACTAGCATAAAACAACTTTTATTTGTCCTTAGGGCATGTTCATGTATCTTAAGATGCCTTTTGGCCTGAAGAATGTTGGATCCACCTTTCAGCGGGACATGTTGTTTTCTTTTCATGACTGTAAACATATAGTCGAGGCGTATCTTGATGATCTAGCATCACGCTCTCGTAAGAGATCTGATCATCCTGCTCATCTTCGACTAATATTTGAGTGATGTCGCTACTATCAGATTCTCTTGAATCCTAACAAGTGCAAATTCTTCATGACATTAGGTTGTCTCTTAGGTTTTATTGTTTTGAAAATAGGGATCATGGTCTATCCTCTCAAGGTTGAGGTGGTAGTTCAATTTCCTCCCCCGTGAACAATACCCCAGCTTCAGATCTTACAAGGGAAAGCGAACTTTATTCGGTGTTTTGTCATGAATTACACTGAGATCACTATAGGGTTTATGTGTCTCTTGAAAAAGGGAGTCCCATTTTGTTAGGATGAAGGTTATCAGTGCACCTTTGAAGTGTTGAAACATGCCCTGACGTCTGCCCCTCTGCTCCGACATCCTAATTATAATAGAGACTTCTAGTTATATTTGGTTGTTGCAGAGTCAACCATCAACATGGTATTGGTTCAAGAAGTTGATCTTCTTGAAGAGCATGTTATATATTACCTTAGGCAAGGCCTGGTTGGGCTGGAACATAACTATTTTCATGTTGAGAAGCTTTCTTTGGTAGCAGTCCATGCTGTCCAACGGTTCCATCACTAAATGTTGCTTCACAAGACCACTGTCATTGTCATTGTGAACCCTTTTCAATATGTGTTAACACGATGAGTCATTGGCGGAAATATTAGTAGATGGATAGTCATGTTACAAGAGTTTGACTTGGATTTTGTTTCCATGAAATACAAAAAGTCATTGTTCTTTGTCAAAATCATTTCAGAACTTCTGGTCGAGTCTAGTGATATCACGCCTGAAGAATCTCCTATCAAAGGAAATATTTTTCTAATTGCATATTCGGACCCTTGGTATGGAGATATATTGCTCTATATCCAGACTTTGAAATGCCCCTCTTCTGCTTCTCGTGATGAGCATCGATGCATTCAACATCAGGCACAAAACTATCTTATACTCAATGACACTTTATATCGTCGAGGCATGGATTGCATTCTTCGTCGGTGCCTTATCCATGAAGAAGTAGATCTCATTTTGAATGAATGTCACACTAGAGCATGTGGCGACCAGTTTTCTAGGCTGGAAACAACCCAAAATATTCTACTTGCAGGTTACTTATGGCCCTTGTTAATCAAGTATTGTGTTGAGGTGGTCAAGAAGTGCCACCCATGTGATATTTTCTGTCAGAAGATGTAGGCACATCCTGCTCCCATGTTTCCGGTCATTGTTGTTGGTCCTTTCACCAAGTGGGGGATTGATTTCACTACATGTCACCTGGCCTCAACTAGGGGGCATCATTACATCATCATAGCAATAGAATACTTCACAAAATGGGTTGAAGCTATGCCAACGTTTAACAATGATGGAAAAATAACGTCTCTTTTCATATTTAATCAGATAGTAGCAAGGTTCGGAATCCCGAAGGATATTGTCACTGACCATGGTAGTCACTTCCAAAAAAAATGATGACTGAGTTAACATCAAATATTGGGTTTAGGAAAGAACATTCGTCACCTTATTATCCTCAAGAGAATGGTCACATTGAAGATGTGAATAAGTCTCTCAAGATTGTTCTTCGATGGACGATCAATTCTTCCAAGTCAAATTGGTATTTGATGTTGTACTCAACGTTGTGGGCCTACCGAATGTCTATGAAGACTACCACTAGTGTTTTACCTTTTCAAATCGTATACAGGATGGAAGCAGTCTTACCTATTGAATGTCATATTCCTTCTTTAAAGTTGGCAATGGAATTATTGCTGGACACTTCACTACTTGAGGAACACCTACTATATCTCGAGCAGCTTGATGAGTAGCATCGTGATGCAGCCTTAGCCAATGAGGCTCATAAGAAACAATTCAAGTGTCAGTACAATCGGTCTATTCATCCTCGTATTTTCTCCGAAGGCAATCTTTTTCTGGTCTATGATCAAGACAAACATCCCCTGGGAGAAGACAAGTTCAAACCCATGTGGTTTGGACCATTCATTCTGAAAGAGGTCTTGAGGAAGGGCACTTACCATCTATTTGATTTTGAAAGAAATTCCTTGGCAAAGCCTAGAAATGGGCTCTACCTGAAGAATTATTACTCTTAGGTTGGTAACTTGGGTGACTTCTTGTACATATGTATAGATTCTTATACAAATTTTGTATTTTTTGTTTTGTGGACATGTAGTTATTTATGTCTTCCTTTTCACTGTGGCAAATGTCAAGTGAATCGAAGGTATATTCTAGGTTCATGGATAGCCTCAGCTGACACACTCGGAGTCTTTCTTCCGCATCTTGGGTGATTTTTGCACCTGGGCGCTAGTTTCTACATTCTAGAGGTATTTGTCTAAGTGACGCTACAAACAATGTTGTTGAATATAGTGCAGTGATAGAATTTCTTCGTGATGCTTTGTCACATGGAATTTCTCACGTCCGGGTCTACCTAGATGCTCAGCTGGTTGTGTCCAAGTTAAATGGAGTTTACCGTGTTTATGATCCCACTCTACATTGACGTTTCCTTGGGGTAAGTCTCTTACAAAGTTATTTCGATTACATTACGTATATCCAGTTCCTAGGAGATTTAATCATATGACAAATACTCTAGCTAATCAAATATTAGATTGGCAT
>JASDQU010208054.1:8721-18905 GCA_032191745.1 Picea mariana | reverse complement strand
TGTCCACGCTTAAGAAAAATACCTTACAAAAATAAAATAATAAAATCTAAAAAAAAAAAAAAACCACTTAAGTAACAGTTGCGGACTTCATAAATTTTTGGGAAAAAACGAAGAGAGTAAGAACTTAAATAAAATCTGTGGATATCAAAAGTAAAGAAGAAATTAATTATTTAACTTGTGAAAGTGTAAAAAGATATTAAATTAATAATAAAAGGAAAAGAGGGTAAATTGTGCAACTGCCATTTTGGCTCTAATAAAAAGGGGAAAGAAGGAATTATAAAATTTAGGAAACTAAGGAATGGAGGAAACATAATAAGGGAAAGAGGGGAACTTATGGTAAAAAGCGAGGTCAACTTAATAAAGAATCTACAATTAAGAACCTTCTAAAATTGAACTAAATTAGCAACTTCATTTTAGGGAAAGTATTTAAAACCTGTCAGGGAATCTAGGAACACCTAGGGGTAAATTTAGGAGTAACTCTAGGTGGGTGAGGGAAATGAAACATTTATTAATTTAAAGAAAATAATTATTGGAGGAAAGTGGGGGATGGACGACACTTGCATGAAGGATAATTATTAGAAGATTTTTATTGAAAACTTAAATTAAATGAGATTTAGGGAAAGTTTGGAAGTTTTAAAACTCTATAAAAGAGAGGAAGGAAAAGGAAGAAAGGGGATCGACTGTTAGCGTAACGTTACGATGTCGGATTAGTGACTTGACTGATTTACTTGTGAGGAGTTGGGATTTCCCAGCTCGGATAGGAGTGGTAGCTTGGCCTTGTGAGGCGAGCTGGGAGCTAGACGTACTATCTGGTTAATGTGTGGACCCTTTGCAGCTCGGGGGGCTAAGGGGGAAGCAGAGTACCCCTAGCATTGGCTGGGAGGTACCGGTGAGGTCTCGACGATGGGCAAGCGGGAGCGGCACAGAGTGCGTGGACGTCATTCAAGGCAGGCGGCAAGGCAAAGGTACGCTTGTTATGTTGTAGAGTAGAATGCATTAGGAACTTATGCTTGATCTGTATGTTGATTGTAAGTGAATGAATTCGGCCTTGATATTTTGCCCGATTGATTGCCTAAATTTTTGTGGTCAGCGTTCTCGTCTGAGTTTACTATTCATTGGTTGGATCTTAAGTTTCGACGTTACTCTTCGTGCTGTATTTTTTTGGATGTGGTATATTTGCATTTAAAATTTATCACTGCATAGTTTTATATTCATAAACAATCACTGTTATAGTTATAAATCATAAGTTGTATATGCATGGATGTGGTGTACCTAGTAGTTCAATTATTATTGTGTGTTGGCAATGTGTAATAGCAGGGTTTTTCTTTATGGAAATAATTTATACAGCGAACCATGGTAGTGACTGCATTAAGATAAGCAAACTCATACTTCGGTTGATAGATATGGCCATGTCATTGATATATGTTGGGTTTCTCGGCAATTTGTATTTTAAATGAAAAATCATATTTTATATTCACTGGCGTTCTGAATTTAATCCAGATTTTATAATTCAAAGGTGAATTTATATTTTTATGGCCAAGGCAATTTATCCTCTGGTATGTTGGTGATTATACCCATTCGGGCATTCGACAGTGAATTACTAGACTATATCTGGCACACCTCCTCACACCCGGTCTTATTCAGAGATAATGCTGGTTGTGTTGAGTGATTAGTCCAGGGTTTGTATTGGCTAATGAATTTTTTTCTCAGATCTGGTCTGGCTTATGCATTTTATTGAAATGCATTTCAAATGCCTTCAGTTGTGTGGTTAAAGACGCACAAATGTGTGCACAGTCTGTGTTTAAATTTAGTTGTTGTTGGGTAGCGACAATGTTGGACACATTGTACCTGGGTTTTAGCTCCGAGTAAGATCCCTCCTCATGGCTTGTGTTAGGTGTTTTCCTTTAGACTCAACTCTTGGTATCCTCGGGTGCTGGGTTATGCCTTTAATGGGTGTGTTTGGGTTTTTCTTGTGTCACTCGAAGTTGATTTCGCTTCTCAGCCTGTAATAATTTTTTTTTTTAAACTTTAGCATACACCTTTTGGTTAGTTTAAACCAGTTTTGTTTAATCTTGCACGACAGGTTTTCTAAGTTTAAGATTACTTATTATTTTGGTTTTTCCGGTTGCCAGCTTGATATTCTCCTTCTCTAGTGATGATAGCGTAGCCCTACGTGCCAAACCATGCATGGAAATTCCTTTAACTTCATAACTGATTCGATTGGTGTAGCTAGTCTTTACGACATAATCGTTGGAAACTGGGAATGCGCTAACCCAGGGCAAGGAGACTTCAGTCAATGACAATCGTGAAGCTATAATCCTGGCAGTAATTTCCAAAAAAAAACTGACGGAGTCTAATGGAGAGACAGGTCATTGGCAGCCAAATTTTTATATCAATTCTTGAACAGGCAGTAACCTTAGCGGCCGTTATTTTTTGCAATATTTTTGACAGTAGTTTTGCAGGACCTTAAAAGTTTAGACAGCCTGTACCCCTGTGCACCTTGCTTCTAGACAGAACCTACACCTGTGCTCCTAGCCCTGTTAGCGAGTTATTGATTGACAATAGTTTAGTATTTGTTGAGAACGGAGCCTTAGGACAAGGATATTTCTAATGGCCCTGTAGTTTAATTTTTATTTTATTTGATGGATTATGACAGCGCATTACCTCAATGTGCAGGGGAAGCAAGTTTATTTCTAATTTATTTGCTGAGCGACCTTAGTAACTATAATCTGTTGGTGATAGATTCTATATCGTTGTAATGGTGGATGTATTTAGTTGATAATAGTTTCCTGGTTGTAGATCAACAAGGCACTAACTTAATAATGTGAACGAGTGTAATGATTATATTTCTGACGATCTTGAATTAATGATACACAAGTCAGAGGTTATATAGTAATGTGTAACTGTATTTCCATTGTAATATATTGTTTTGTAATATGTAAAGGTAATATTTTATTGCAATATAAAATAAAAATATAATGTTAGTGTTTGATAACATGATATGCAATTTTATTGTTATTTTAAATGCAAAGTTATGGTAATATAAAATATAATGACCTTGTTATTTTATTGTAATGCTATTGAAATTTTAATGTTATTGATGACACATAAGATGTAAGGTCCTTGAACTAAGTACCATAAATTATTATGATTTAGTAAATGGGGACTTGCAATTACTTCAATTTACATTATTCTAAGGTTGAGTTGGGTAGCTCGTCAATTAATGGAATTTAAATGGAGTATTGGGTCTATAATTAATGGTAATTGAGTCGTAGAAATTACCTTGTCTTAACAATCGTTGGTCGTTGTCAGAGTCCTTCTGACTTGCGCATTTCGTAGAGGACGTGGTTGTTCATTTAATAATTGTTGTACTTGGTTGTGATCATTTAATTGCTTGGTCTGCTTGTGTCGGGCGGGATGTAGACACCTCCATGTTCCTAGGAACAATCGCCAGCCCTGAGACCTTAAATGGTTAAAATCGATGGGAACCTGGGCTTGAGCGTTGCTTATGTGTCTTGGAGGTCCTAACCATTGCAGGGTAGGATGGGCAGGTAGTCAGTCTTATTTAAAGTCGATTGATTGTCGTTTAATGCATGCAGATACTTGTTGTGCATCTTAGGTCATCATGTTGTGTTTGTCATTATATGCATCTTAAGAGGTTTGTCGTCATAATGAGGAGGTTCTTTACATATGGTATCAGAGCGGGTTCGACCCGCGACTTGGGATCGCTACGACTTTCGTTGACATGATTTAATTGTACTGTTACTGATCGAGTTGATTGTGTGCATGTAGGTTATCATGGTTAGAGGACGCCACAGAGGCAGATGACGGGGTGTTAGGGGAGGAGGCACGATGCCTCCAGTAGAATCCACACCTGAGGGGTCTAACCCCTAGGGAGACGAGCAGATTCTCGTACAGGAGTAGATAGAAGTTGGCGATGTTTTCGGGATGATGAGATCTTTTCAGCGCATGTCTGAGGCATTGATCAGCAATTTGGACAGAGATGAGGCCAGAGCAACGACACCCGCTGAGGTTCCACGGCGCGCTCCGATTGGTATTGGTAGCATTCATCGAAAACTTGAGAAGGTCAAATTTCACGAGTTCGTTGGTGCCCCGGATGGTGCAGCTGCCGAGTCATGGTTGGAGAACATGGCAATGTGCTTCGCACTTCGCGTTTATACCTCCAACATGAAGGTCCACATGGAGGTCTTTCAATTGAAGGGGAGTGCTCTTCTATGGTGGAAGATGCTCCTATCGTAGTTGAACATGGCCGTCAAAGATGTGTCATGGGAACTATTTGAGGAACGGTTCCAAGAGAGGTACCTTTCAGAGGAATTCATTGAGCGTCAGCTCAATGAGTTCAACGCCTTACGACAGGGAGGTCATACGGTGCTCGAGTACGAGGCCCATTTTATGTAGCTGCTCCGATATACTCTGCACCTTAACACAGAGAAAATTAAGGTCAATCGGTTTGTGTTCAGCCTTAATGGAAGCCTGCATGCAAAGGTTAGGATTTTGATGCCTCAAACCTTGCACGATGTCATCCAGAAGGCCCTCATAGTAGAGGAGGAGCTTATCAGTGGGGTTCAGACCAAGACTTCAGTGAGACTAGCAGGGCAGATTTCATCTGGAACACAGCATCACCAGACACTAGCGAGGTATACGTCGGGATATCGTGGCTTCTAGAGGGGATCCACTTTCACTACACCTTGGTGACCGCCGCCTTAGCAGCAGACACCTTATCGGGGACCACATCATCAGCAACAACATCACCCACAGTAGCAACAGTTTAGGCCTGTTTAACAGAACAAACCAGGGTACCAGGCCGGTGGGCCGTCATCTTCTACTTCGGGTACCAAGACTACTGGGTCAAAGAAAGGGTGTTGGACATGTGGGGAGCCACACTACTAGTGCGACTATCCTGTGGAGAGGACCCGAGCGTCTAGATCAGCAGGACCCACTATCGTGGGAGATATGAGCAAGGCCCATCAGATTCATGTAGCGGTGAATAACCGTTAGGTAGAGCACCAGTCGACTATGTTCGAGATGACAGGTACTGTCGCTGACCAGACCCTTAGTATTTTGATAGATCCCGGTGCTATCGAGAGTTTCATTTCTGGTGCAGCGCTAAAAAGGATTAAGGTAAAGGCAGTCGAATAGGATGAGTTTAGCTTCGTAGAGATGGCTTCAGGAGCCAAACAGAAGGTTGGAGGAAAGGTTACGGGCTGTGCCCTTAACTTGGGAGAGTTTGTCACTAGGGACAACCTGTACGTCACGATCCTAGGATCTTATGATGTCGTGATTGGTATGGATTGGTTGGAATCGCATGAGGTGATACTCAACTGTAAGACGAAATGGTTGAGCTTGGTCGATGATGAAGGACAGAGACGTGTGAGTGTAGGCCGAAACCAGGTAGTTTCCCTAAGGTTCATCTCTTCCTTACAGCTGCGGAAGAGTATGTGCAAGGGGTGCAAGCTTTATGCGATCCTTGTGTTAAACGAGAAGGGAGTAGCGAAAGGTCTAGAACACCTTC
Organism: Picea mariana; assembly: GCA_032191745.1. Lineage (NCBI taxonomy): Eukaryota > Viridiplantae > Streptophyta > Pinopsida > Pinales > Pinaceae > Picea > Picea mariana. Next base: position 13,372 of record JASDQU010208054.1, on the reverse strand, counting down.
CAGTGGTGAGAGAGTTTGCGGACGTATTTTCAAAGGAGTTACTTGGGATGCCACCGGAGAGAGAGTTGGAGTTTATCATAGACCTAAAATCGAGGACTGAACTGATAGCAAGAACGCCTTATCGGATGTAGACCCAAAGTTACAAGAGTTGAAAATGCAACTGAAGGTGTTGTTGGACCTGGGACTGATACGTCCTAGTGTGTCATCATGGGGTGCACTGGTTGTTTTCATAGGAAATAAGGACGGATCGTGGAGGCTTTGCATTGACTACTGTCAACTGAACAAGGCCAAAATCAAGAATCAGTATCCCTTTCCAAGAATTGATGATCTGTTCGATCAAATGAAGAGTGCGACGATGTTCTCCAAGATTGATTTGCAATCAGGGTATCACCAGTTGCGGATCAAGGAGGATGACGTCCCTAAGACCGCCTTTAAGATGAGGTTTGGACATTACCATTTTATTGTTTTACCGTTTGGACTGACAAACGCCCCAGGGGTATTTATGAGTTTGATGAACGAGGTGTTCCGTGAGTACTTGGACAAGTTCGTCCAAGTGTTCATTGATGATATTTTGATTTACTCTCATACGAAAAAGGAGCATGAAGAGCACTTGTGCTTGGTACTACAGTGTCTGCAAGAGCACAAATTGTATGGGAAATTGTCCAAATGCTCTTTTTATCAATCGAGGATTCACTACTTAGGGCATGTCATCTCTGATGAAGGTATCACCGTGGATCCAGCCAAGGTCGAGGCTATTATGGAATGGCATGTGTCGACGAATGTCACGGAAGTGCATAGATTTATGGGTTTAGCAGGATACTATCGATGGTTTGTCGAGAGATTTTCGAAGATAGCCAATCCGATCAAGAAATTGCAGAAGAAAAACAAGAAGTTTGTTTGGACCGAGAAATGCGTGGAATCATTTCGGAGGCTTAAAGAGTTGTTGACAACAATGCTGATACTAAAGGTCCCTAACATGGATGCGGACTTCTTGGTATGCACTGACGCATCCAAGGAAGGTTTAGGTCAAGTCTTGATGCAAGTCGGATGAGTGATTGCTTACTTTTCGAGGAAATTGAGAAGGCGTAAGGAGAACTACGCGACGTACGATTTGGAGTTATTAGCCATCGTATATGCCTTGAAGGTTTGGAGACACTACCTTGTTGGATGAAAATTTGAACTAAAGACTGATCATTGTGGACTACAACACATTTTTACGCAAAGTGACCTGAACACACGACAACGGCGTTGGTCAAAATTGCTTACTGAGTACGACTTTGAGATTACTTACATAAAGGGAACAATGAACTGAGTGGTGGATTCTTTGAGTCGGAGGCCACACATATTTTCGTTGTCGCCTCTTCAAACGAATCTACGTGAAAAGATTCTAACTTTACAGCGTGACGACGACTGGTACAAAGAGGTCGAGGGTTTTATCAGACAAAACACAATGATGGTACCACAATATGAGGGATTTTCATTTGATGGCGATGGGTTATTGAGGTTTAAAAGTTGGATTTACGTACCGCCAAATGACGAGTTGAGGACGTTGATCCTGAGGGAGGCTCATCGAGCAGTTTGCATGGCTCACCCAGGAGTCATGAAGATGAGGGCAGACCTTAAACCCTTATTCTTTTGGAAGGGAATGAAGGCCGACATAGTCAACTATGTGGCCAGATGTCTAGAGTGGCAGTAGGTAAAGGTGGAACATAGACACCCAATAGGATTAATTCAACCACATGCCATCTTGGAATCAAAATGGGAGGTTATTTCGATGGATTTTATTGTTGGATTGCCACTGACGACAATGAGACATGACTCGATTTTCGTAGTAGTAGAGACTCTGACGAAGAGTGCTCACTTCATTCCTGTGCGTACGACATATCAGGCACCTGACATAGCTAGAGTTTTGATTAGTGAGATTGTGAGGCTGCATGGCGTGCCTAAGAGGATTATATTCGATCGAGGATCGGTGTTTACTGGACGATTTTGTACGACTTTCTAAGAGGCCTTGGGAACCCAACTTAACTTTAGTACTGCATATCACCCAGAGACTGACAGACAGACTGAATGACCGAACCAAACCTTGGAGGAAATGTTGCACATGTACGTGATGGACCAACAAAAGTGTTGGGAGGAATTATTGCCACTAGTAGAGTTCACTTACAACAATAGTTACCAGAGCACCATCAAGATGGGGCCTTTCGAGTTTCTTTACGGGCGACCGTGTCGAACGCCCTTGAGTTGGGATCGTCTTGAGGATAGGGTCCTGGCGGGACCAGAAGAGATCCAAGAAATCGAAGAACAAATGCAAACCATAAGACAAAGGATTAAAGAAGCACAGGATCGATAGAAGAGTTATGTCGATGCACACTAATTCGACCGTAGTTACGTGGTCGACGATCGAGTCTTATTACAGGTTAAACCACATAAGAGTTCGATCAAGTTTGGGAAGGGAGATAAACTCTCTCCTAGGTTTGTGGGACCTTTCGAAATTGTGGAGAGGAAGGGGCCCGTGGCCTATCGACTAGCCTTGCCTGATTCTTTGAGGCGTATGCATGATGTTTTTCATGTATCTATTTTGAGACATTATATTAGTGATCCTACGCATGTGATTGACATGAGTTCCTTACAAGTATCGGACAAGGGAGCGCTCACGGCTAAGCTGGTCTGCATCTTAGATCATCGCATTCGACAGTTACAACGTGAAACGGTAGACCAGGTCAAGGTCCAGTGGGACAATTATATTCCGCACTCGGCGACCTGGGAGGACACATTTGATATGCGCCAGCAATTTCCATTTTTGTTTGATAGATAGACTTATGATACTGTGATACACTTATTTCAACATTTATACTGTGAAACTTCAGGATGAAGTTTAGACCAAGAGGAGGTGTATGTATCATCCCGCTCTGGCGCACTGAGAAAACTTATTCTTTGAGGACACTTGCTCTTAAGTGATCTGGACTATTATGATATTAAAAAATTTGTCCTTGATCATGATGCGTTATGGTAGATGACATGATGTTTTACTGCTTTGACATAGATAGGTGCTATTGACTTAGTTTTACTGAGTGTGCAGGATTTTGGACCTTGAGGATGCAGAGGCATCGACGAAACCCTTGGACTCCAGATCGATTCAGGAAGTGTGCTATTGGGGTTTGATTGTTTAACTGTGATTTTAGTGCATTTGATTAGATGATATGATGTGGACATGTCTGACATGATTGTTGATGAATCAGGCTGACGATAGCTTGCCGAACAGACTCAAATATGGAGTAAAGGGGCCACACATGACTACCAGAGAGGTTGAGGGAGAGGTGTGGACAACAGCCTTGCCACAGCCTACTAGCACTCCCACCTTGGCTCGAACTGTAGGTTAAAAATTACCTATTTCGAGAGGACCCACAATGCAGTGAGGGCAGACTGCGACAGTCACTCACGATGATTCTAAAGGGAATGCAATAAGGTGGGGGCCTTATTCTTTAGAAGCCCTTAGTCTCCCACAAGTTCACCTGGTAGAGTGTTGACTTCAGGGGTTATTGATATCTACCAATCAATCAAGAGGCGAGTGGCACCCTTGGAGCACGTAGTGCATCCTGAAGAGCATGTCACACAAAAGAAACACAAGAGGCGAGTGGCACCCTTGGAGCACGTAGTGCATCCTGAAGGGCATGTCGCGCAAAGGAAAAAATGAGGTGAGTGGCACCCTTGGAGCACCTAGTGCGTTCTGAAGGGCATGTCGCGTTGATGATGATAGAGGTAGTAACCTAGATGGCCCTAAGACAGATGACACATTAAGAAATTTTAAAACAACTTCCCTAAATAAATTTTTCCCAGTTCATAATCTAAGTTCTAAGTCTAAAACTTCTCTAGGGGTAAAACTTTGTCCACGCTTAAGAAAAATACCTTACAAAAATAAAATAATAAAGTCTAAACAAAACAAAAAAAACCACTTAAGTAATAGTTTTGGACTTCATAAATTTTTGGGAAAAAACGAAGAGAGTAAGAACTTAAATAAAATCTGTGGATATCAAAAGTAAAGAAGAAATTAATTATTTAACTTGTGAAAGTGTAAAAAGATATTAAATTAATAATAAAAGGAAAAGAGGGTAAATTGCGCAACTGTCGTTTTGGCTCTAATAAAAAGGGGAAAGAAGGAATTATAAAATTTAGGAAACTAAGGAATGGAGGAAACATAATAAGGGAAAGAGGGGAACTTATGGTAAAGAGCGAGGTTAACTTAGTAAAGAATCTGCAATTAAGAACCTTCTAAAATTGAAGTAAATTAGCAACTTCATTTTAGGGAAAGTATTTAAAAGTTGCAAGGGAATCTAGGAACACCTAGGTGTAAATTTAGGAGTAACTCTAGGTGGGTGAGGGAAATGAGACATTTATTAATTTAAAGAAAATAATTATTGGAGGAAAGTGGGGGATGGACGACACTTGTACAAAGGAGAATTATTAGAAGACTTTTATTAAAACCTTAAATTAAATGAGATTTAGGGAAAGTTTGGAAGTTCTAAAACTCTATAAAATAGAGGAAGGAGAAGGAAGAAAGGGGATCAGCTGTTAGCGTAACGTTACACTGTCGAATTAGTGACTTGACTAATTTACTTGTGAGGAGTTGGGATTTCCCAGCTCGGATAGG
>JASDQU010208053.1:0-28260 GCA_032191745.1 Picea mariana | reverse complement strand
AATGCAAGCCAAAATTTTGTTTGTTAGAGTAAGATATCAGAGAAATACTTAAGAGATTTAAAATGAATTAGTGTAAGTCTTCCATTTTTCCCATGCAGCAGAATGTCAAACTTTCTTGTGATGATGGTTTGAAGGAGGTGAATGGCACTGTGTATAGATAGATGGTGGGTAGTCTGAATTATCCCACCACAACCAGACCTGATATTTCATATTCTATGAGTGTGTTAAGTCAGTTCATGGTGAAACCTCATGAAATCCATTGTAATGCGGCAAAGGTAGTACTCAGGTATCTAAAAGGTACACTTGATTATGGTATTAAATATACTGATGCATCTGATGTTGAGTTGACAGGAGATTCAGATTCTGATTGGGCTGGCAATTTGGATGATCGAAGATCAACCACTGGATATGCGTTCAACATTGGATCTGGGGTTGTTTCATGGAGCAGTAAAAAGAAGCCTACTATATCTTTGTCTTCTACTAAAGCAGAATATAAAGCCTTGTGTGCAGCAACTTGTGAAGTTGTTTGGTTAAGAAGACTTCTTCAAGATGTTGGAGAAGAACGAAAGGAACATACGATGATCATACATGATAATCAAAGTTCAATCAATATTGCGAAGAATCCAACTTTTCATGCAAGGACAAAGCATGTTGAAGCTCAGTATCATTTTGTTCGAGAAAAGTTGCAGTCAAATGAAATAACTCTTGTGTATTGTAATACTAGTGAAAATACTGCTGATATTTTCACTAAGCCTCTTGGAAAGATTAAGTTTGAACTGTTTAGGGAGATGTTAGGTGTAGAAGTCAATCCATTCTCCATTAAGGGGGATACTTGGAAATAATGGAGAAAGTGCCAGTTGTAAGCACCAGTTATAAGCTTTAGTTTTGAGAGTCAGTTGTAGGTGTGTTAAGAGTCAGTTCTTAGTTAAGAGTCTAGTTGTCTTTGGTTTGCATGTAACCGACTCGGTCGAGTCTTTTCCTATATAAGGATGTAAACTATCTTCATTGAAGAATATAGAAGTGAGCATAGCCTCACCGTGTTTGTTTTGCATATTTGATCTTTTCCTGCCTAAGTTCTTCCAGGAGTTCAGGAATTTGGTCCCACTCCACCAAAGGAGACAATGTTGGATCTGCCCAATAGTCTTTCTGAATACTGGGCGATATTGTTGGATCTACCCAATTAGAGGCTGGATGCTCCTTACCGGATTCGAAAGAGAGCCCAACTCATTCTTGTAGTGAATAGAATTTCTTATGTGGTGAATAATCTGAGTGATTATCTTGTCGACGTCCACACCAATAAATCCAGAGACTAGACCCCCCACCATAATTTCATTTTCTATGTAACACAAGCAGGGATATATATAGTATCATCTCTGGAACACAACAAAAAATGTTAAATATATGTTCAAAAATCTCAAAATTAGAATTTTTTTTCCTTCACTCGAATTCTCAAGCAATAGTACGAGTACATCGTTGGAGGACAGATATACACAACCACAAATAAGAGAGAGATTCATCTCTATTTTATTTTTATCAACCCTGTTAAGATGGAAAAAGATAAAGATATGGATGGGGTTGAGTAGGTGGTCTCAACCACTCAATTTCTAACTCATTTGTAAACAAAACTCCTCAAAATAAATAAATAAAGTTAAACATTTAGAATATGTCGTATGAAGTGGAATCGTGTATTGACTTGATGGTTAGTAAGGAAAATAAATAAATAAATAAAAGGTCAAACATTTAGAATCGTGTATTGACTTGATGGTTAGTAAGGAAAATAAATAAATAAATAAAGTCAAATGTTTAGAATATCTCTTATGGAATGGAATCGTGTCTTGAATTGATGGTTAGTAAGGAAAATAGAAATGTTGATGATTATCATCAACCATGGTCTAGATAGTTTCAACCACTAAAAATCTGTGATTTGTAATTTTTAGGTAGGAACATTTATATCTATTGGAAATGGAAATGGATACATTTAGTAGTTTTTTTATGAATATAATTTAATATGATTAGAATATTTTTGGTGGTCACAATAAATGAATGGTTATGATTTCAACCATTAACTTCTTTTCTTTTATAAAGATATCCATTTATGTATCCACTTTTTTACATTTACTTAATCATATTTAAAAATTTAGTAGAGAAGTTTATACTAATTGAAAATGAGTATATAAAAACCAATCCAATCTCTTCTATGCATACAATAAACCAAACTTCTAATCTTTAAGATCCAAGTAACTAAAGATCATTTTTCTTCATGGATTTTTTCAAACCCCTCTAAAAATTAGAACATTAATATTAATATGCATATAAATATGAGAATGCATGTTGGATTCTCTTACCTACTCTCCTGTATAGGAGAGGAGAAAAAGTAGGTGCAACAATATGAAATCATTCACTCCATTCTTGTATGTATATGTAAGCACCCCATCGTCCACACTATAAGCTGAGCAAAATACCAAGTAACATCTCCTAATTCGTGCTCCAGACCAAAGTGTGCTATGTCGTTTTCAAGAGCAGACTCATCTTGCTAAACATTTGTGATGGATAGCTTGAAAATCGGTTGCAATTGGAGGGTGGTCTGCGTAAGACACATAGAAAAATGAAAATATCAATAGTTGGAGGGTGGCCTGCTTATCACAGATAAAAACAAAAATATAAGTAGTATCCTGCATCCTGTAAATATAAAGGGAAACGTCAATATGTAGCATTAAGTAGTTACAATTGCGTTTCATTTTTTTCATACCAGTCTGGGATATTTTAATTTTTGGGTAAATATATATATTCACAACCCTATTATTTTAATTTTTAGTTATATATTCACAACCCTATTATTTTAATTTTTAGTTATATATTCACAACCCTATTGTTCTTCAATGGCTCCACATGGCTGGTTGTTAGCCTTGATTTAGGTTAGTATTATCAATTGACACTGTGAGTTACTAGATAAATTATCAACCACCTTTATAATGTGGTTGTGTTAATAATTATTCAAGGTTTTTTTAAATTTTTTAATCAAAATTTTTAAAAAGATCATATATTAAAAAAAATTAAAAAACGTCAAATGTTTACAATATGTCGTATTGAGTGGAGTGGTGTCTTGATGTGATGTTTAGCAAGGAAAGTAGAAATGACGGAACACGTGTTGATGACTATCACCTTCAATGTTCAGGTCTATGTTGTCGTACCTCTTCACGCTTAAAATTAATGACAAAATTTGATGGAATATAAGAGAAAAGTTGTAAAAGTTGTCGTACCGAATATGAGAAAAGTTGTAAAAGTTTAATGTTAAAAACAGAATATAAGAGAAAAGTTGTAAAAGTTTATTGTTATGACCATGATGGTCAATGGTCAAAAGCCACATGCATGACCATGTTAGTCAATGATAAATGGGCAATATTTTATTAACAAATAATAATGAAATATAAAAGTTAATTATAATATAATGAGAGAATATTTTATTTAGGTGTTGACTAATTATTTTATCTGATATGAATTTGTTCAAAATTACAATTTTATGTTGCTTAAATTGAATTTTTGAATGTAGAAATGGATTCAACCTGTTAAAAAACCCTTGAGATATTTGGATTATTCAAAATTAACTACTCAAATTTACAGATCCAATAATTTCTTCCCAGATTTCAAACAAATATGATCAAAGAATATTACTAAAAAAAATCTAAACCTAAAACATTAAAATTACAACTTTTATTTATGAAACAAAAATTAAAATAATGACATGAATAAATTCTCTTATAAATTTAATTAATAGACAACAAAATAATAATTATTAATTTTCTTTATGTTAAATTTTGAATTTGATAAAATAAATCAATTACTAAATTAATTAGTGGTGAACGTTAAATTCATTGTTATAGTCATTGGGTAAAAACTAATAAGACATTGATTATTTTATTTGGGAGAAGGTAATTAAAATAATGACATGAAAATTTTACATTAAAGATAATGACATTGAACATTTTATTTTAAAAATATATAAGGAGCGTTAAGGTTTGAGTAGCATTAAGTGGATTTGTGGTTTAAGTAAGTCTATGTCAAAAGATTTATTTATGAATCTAAGTGGATATATTATTGTATAGATTTATTTATGAATCTACGTGGATATATTATCATATAGATTTATTTATGAATCTAAGTGGATATATTATCGTATATTGTAACGAATCTAAACAAAGTGGATTCATGGGTTTAAGTTGAGTTGGTTATTCCAAAAGATATTTAGTGCCATGCTATCACACACTGCATTGTTTGAGTAGATCTATCACACGACTATTTCAAAAGATATTTAGTGCCATGCTATCACACATTGTAGTGTTTTGGATCTATTGACGCGACATATTTCTTCACATAGTTAAAGATTTGCAATATCAAAAGGCCACTTCACCAACATTTTTAGGAATATGTCCTTAGTGATTTTAGGAATATGTCCTTAGTGATGGTGATGTTGATGGTTTCTCTTTAGAGAAAGATTGGCCCATTTTAGTAGCATCACATTCTCATGAGTGTTGAAACTTTGAGTTACTTGGTAAACTTCATCTTGTTGGATTAAGGGAGTTGACCATTCTTGGGTTCGATCACCGATTAAATATGTATTGATCGTGTTCATTTTGGATTCTAGATCTATTTTTCATGGATAATTATAACGAATGTGATATCGTGGTTGTTAGTTTGGCCCATTTCCAATCTTATTTATAAATGGTCATTTTGATTGGTCTATCATCGGGTGATATTGTGAAGATCATTCATGCTCTAATGGAGCATGCTTGTTATGTTTTCAATACAACGATGTCTTTAGACACCACCACTGCTCTCAGGAAATCTTTGCTTTCTTCTACTCCTTTTTACCTGACCCAACATGGCATCAAAATTGTGTTGGGTTCGTGATCCGGGGTTTTTCAAAGAGAGGAAGAGACCACAGGTGAATTCCCACATTAACTAGTCATCGATTGAGTTTTCACATCCAATGCCCTACTTTATTGACATAGATCTCTTACTTTTCTTTGAGGCCCAATCTCTAACTATTTTGGGCATGAAAAATGGGTCATTTTCTTGTTTTGATATAACCTTGTCAAAATATCTTTGGCATGTGATCGAATGGCATGTAATAGATCAATCCACTGGCATGTGATATCTTTTTCAAAGTCTTGACTAGAAGTGGAATGATTGTAGTTTACTCAATGCACTTAAAGTTCATATTCAGTTTCCATGGATAGTCAACCAAGTTGGGTCAACTAGTGGCTCAAATGACTCGATTGGAGTCGACTTATGCCTCAACCAAAGCTCTTTTCTCTTCCTTGGCTCGATCGAGTGTGTCTCTTGCAACAATGGTTCAACTAAATCCTTGTTGTCTGATGATTTCGTGGTTCCCCTCGACTTCTAGGTTTTTTTCTTGCTTGACTCAATTGAAAGTTTACTCGAATACACTTGGCTCTTTTACATCAACTGGAGATATGCTCAACTTATGTAGTCAACCTGTCGTTTTATTGCGGACTAGACGTGGGTCTAATCGATAGATGGTTGAGCACTAATTTTACTTACATAGTTAGTTGATCCATGATTGCACAAGTGTATTTGCATATGGAATGGTTGAGAAATTTGATTAATCGACTAGAGATCTATTGAAGCATATTGATTGTGCAGTAAGGCCATGGTGAAAACATTGTGCATATACTTGTGCATCCAAATCTTGATCTGTGCTATGAGATATTTGTAGGCCGATTATTTATTTGAAGTCAAGTACTAGATGATCGAATTGGTATAATTCGATTGGTGGTAAATTTTCCTATTGTTTTCTTTGACTTACTATAGCATTTTTTCTTGATGCTTGGTTGGATGTGATGCATTTAAGACACCACTTTCCTTTGCTATAAATTATTGTTAATTCCCTTCCTTTTTTAAGAAGACCGAATTTCTCTTTGAGGTCAACCCATTTCCCCCTCTTTTTATGTTTGCAAGTTTGGTACATATGTTTAAATTGTTTCTCACCCTTTATCGATGATGGGTAAAAGATTGCAGAAAATCTGTGAGAGGAAGATTGTTGATTAGTGTCAATTGGATTGTGTTGTCTTGTAGTCTAGTCATCTAATTGGCTAAGACTATGTTTTTTGGACAATAGTTTTGGAAACTTGGTTGATGGATTGAATAGCTACATTTTGTTTCATTACCTACACTTAATCATTTTGATGGTGACATTATTTCATACTTCTTCTAAGAGTGTTGTTGTACCATGGTTGATTAGCCTTTGTAGTCAGAACAAATTAAGGGGGGGAAATATGTGCTATGTTTTTCCTCCAAGCTGAGTTTACTAGAGGGTGTTGGAACCTCGAGTTCCTTGGTAAACCTCAGCTTTTCATATTGAGGGAGTTGACCATTCTTTGGTCCGACCATCGATTAAATATGCATTAACGGTGTCTACTTTGGATTCTAGATCCACTTTTCATGGACATTTATAACCAAAGCAATCATGTGGTTGTTAGTCTATCCCATGTCCAAAATTATTAATAGATGGTCATTTGGATCACTCTATCGTCGGGTGAGATTGTGAAGATCAATTGTGCTCTTATGGAGCATGCTCCTTGTGCTTCAGTGTAATAGTGTCTTTATATACCACCACTGCTCTTGGGGAATCTTTGCTCTCTTTTGCTCCTTTTTACTTGAACCAACAATGAGAAACCAAAAGGTTGGGAAGAAGAAAATATTGAAAAATGTGTTGGGCCCTTTGTTTTTGGGAAAGAATTGCACAAGTTTTGGCTAAGCACAAGTTGCGCAAACTTCATCAGAGGCTGGGAGAAAGAGTAACAGAAAGAAGTTGTGGAAGTCAGTGCAATGCCATCCAGGCAAAAAATGGTTGCAACAGAACAAGAAAGTGCGCAAGCCGAGAAGGAAGACACAACCCAACTATATATAGGGTTGAATGTAATTGTAAAAGGTTGTGTTGCTTTGTTCATTGACAAAAGAACTCATTAGTTGATACCTCGTTCATCGTTGGTTGAATAGGGTCAAGTTGAGTCGTGTTGATCAGAGTCGCCCAAGTTTTGGGATCAGTGTTGGTTCTTGTTGTAGGTCGAGAGAAGAAAAGGATGAGTGTGCAATGAATTAGAATTGTCAGTTGGAGAGCTGGAGCTCTGAGATATGAGTTCAGAACCGAGATTCTGTACTAAGTCTTTCTTGTAGCTCTAAGTCTGTAATGAAGGAAAGATCCCGGAGATAATAGGAAGCAAGACTAAATTTCAAAATATGATGTGTCTTTGTATGTTTACTTATGCATTACAACATTTCTTTATGGCTTATGAGTTATATTCGATGGTTCTTGTTTAATTGTTCCTCGCAACATAAGTAGGTTCAATTCTTGCATTTAGATGGTTCAAATCTGATAATGACTCTTACGCAAGAACAAGAATGAGTTTTGAATGCTCTAGGGATCCTCTTTAGCCTTCTTCCTACCCTTCCCTATCTATATGTCTCAGCAATGCTTCAGGTGAGACTTCTTCTCTTCGGAGGGGATGAAAATTCCAGTGCTCTAGACTACAAGGTACCTTTTGTTGGTAACCTCAGAAGGACCCTGGTCTGATAAAATTCATGCCGACAAAATGTTTCCATTGTCGGGACTCATGTTAAAAGGCAACCTGTAGGGAGAATGTTTTCGTTGATCCATAGATCTGGTATTGGTCAATGGTGGGAAAGGAGTTGTGACACCTTTATAAGGAAAGAAGCAGAACTAAGGAGAAAATCAGTGGAAAACACTTGCGAAGCAATATTTTACTCAGAAAGATCGAGTGACCAGTATTAGATTTTCTGGGTTAAATTCCCAAAAGAATTTTTTCACTGGATAAAGAGGCTCCAAGAAGCTCCAGAGTTCCAGGGACGAACCAAGAATATTTGTGCATGGGATACTAAAAAGTTAGCAACACTCCAGAGGTTGGATTGCCTAGTTACACGAGCTGTGGATTTTTGGGTTAGCACCACGCTAGAGGGATACATAATTGAATTTGCAGCTGAGAACCACCAGTCCTTCTCATGGGCACATGAAATTTTCAAGAAAGGCGCAAGGGGAAGACTGTTGAGAGAAATTGCCCTTTGGATTAAGGTTTTATTGATGGAGGAAGGGATGTTGATTATGTCCCCGACCGAGATGGCAGTGTAAACACCCTCACTTGGGGTAGGGCGAGATGGGGTGAGAGTCATGGCATGAGAGAGAGGAAGGGTTCTTTGAAAAATGGGGTGTCAATAGCAATAAAGGGACTCGAGAGATGAGAAAGCCTTGAAGAGAGTCGCCATAGTTGATAAGTGGTGGCGTAGCAAGGTCAAGAAAGCTGTAAGATAATCTGAAAAGTTGAGGAAATAAGGCAAAGTGGGAGAAACAGAGGAAAGACAAATGGAAGAACTGCAGAAGATGATAAGACAGCAATGAATGGCTAATCAAAGATTGAACGAGAGAGAAGCAGGGAGAGAAAGTAGCCCCCAGGAAATGAGACAAGAAGGAGAAAGCACACAGGAAAGAGAGGAGGAAGCCAACATAAATATTGGAGGAGAAAGAGAAGATTCAACCCCAATAATAGGAGAGATTAGGAATCCAGCCGAAGAGAGCATCCCAGTGGAAGCTAACGAGACCCCCCAGATCAAATAAAATTGCCCCGAAGCAAGTGGCACCAGCCTCGAATCACCCGTACCCCAAGTGCCTTCTATACAAATGGTAAGTTCGATACTGCCTTCTCATGCTAATTCTGTTCCAGGACAATTAATTAGTCAGTCACAACCAGGAAATGTGACTACAGCGAGGATATTGGGATCCCTTGGTAAATCGCAAGCAGGAATGTTAGGATTCATATTGATAGGAACAACAAGTTCATCAATGGCCAACCATACGGGGGGTTCGATTGCTAGATACCTAGAATTTTGCGGTAAGGGAGATGAAGACGTTGAGCAGCACTGGTTCCTGTGCCAAGAAATCTGGAGATCCAGAGGGACTCTAGATGAAAATAAGTTGGTTGAGTTCCAAACTACCTTGAGAGGTCGCGCTCTCAAGTGGTACATTAATATCATTGAACCAGGAGTTCCAGGGACACAAGGTCAAGCATTCACACTCGACCAAGTACGGACCAATTTTATAGCAGAATTCAAACTACCTCAGTCAAAAAAACAAACTCTGTCTAAGTTGCATGAGATCCAACAAAGGGAACGCGAATCAGCCTGGGAGTACAACCACAAGTTTAAATATGCCACAGGGAGGTTGGCACATCCAATACACGAAGAACATCAAAGGGAGTGCTACATTCAGGGGTTGTTGCCTCTGACTCAGATTCCACTAACGCACCAGCGGATAGCCACATTAACAGACGCCTTGGAACAATCGATGAATATTGAATCCATGGCAGGATACCTCGAGAGTTTAAGAGTAACCTGACCCCCAGTAGATGTGAATCTGGCGCAACTACAAGGGCATATATCGACACTTACAGAAAATATTCAGGAGTTGATGATACCCAGACCAGGACGACCACATGTTTGGTGCACGGGATGTTATACAGAAGGTCATTTGGTGGATGAATGTTCGTGAATGAGGGGACTGGGACCTCCTCAAAATCTGATGGTAACCCCAGTAGGACCCACAGGAGGAGTTGTGCAAGTATCAATGAACTCACCATTCCATCACCCCACCCCATATCATGCTTTTGTAGGAGTCCAAGAAGCACCAACAACAGAATATTGTGAGATCTTCTGAATCCATGGGCATGGACCAAGATAGTGCCCCATCATGCATAATTATTAGACAGTACCAAATACATTACACTGTGAGTTCTTCGCATCTACCACGCATACTACCAATCAATGTAGAGAGTTGGATGCACTAGCGGACAGGCTCGACCGAACAACATTCAGGGTGAATGAAATCCTGTAGAGACCAAGAAGAGGTCGAGGAGGTGGAGCTCAAGGAGACTTCAGAGGAGGAAGAACTATGGGATGAAGACCAAGCAGATGTTATAACTATGATGAACAAGGTCACTTGGCTAAAGATTATCCTCGCCCAAGATGCCCATGGTGCTCTCACTGCAGGACCAATGGACACGCAACTGAAGATTGTCTAGAGTTAATTTCAAAATGGGAAGACAGAGTATGACAAAGAGGAACTAACCTTATCAGTTCAGAGATCAAAAGGATTTCTAAAGGAACATTTCCCAGCCTTAATATTGTTACTCGAGGAGGAGCAAAGACAGGAGTTGATAGTGATACTATACCTCAGATCCAAAATGAAACACCTAAGGGAGACAGGTATGACCCCCTAAAGCAATAATTGTTCTTTAAAGATGCTATAGAAGTATTCCAGTACATTCCTAGTCATGAAATACAAGAGAACCCCCCCTATTCGAATGTATACCCTAAGATGGCGCAAGTCCCTGCTTCACCCCCTGCACCCAGAAACCTTATAGTCATACTAAGACAGCCTGAGCAACCTCAAAACGCAGTTGACCACTAGTTTCAGTTGTTCTATGACATTCTAGGGAATGATCAACTAACAGAGAAGTTGTGCAATGCACTGTACCTTGTCTAAGGGAATGAAGAAACCTCAGAAGCAAGGATAAGGGATAATCTTCTCGAGAAGAGTACTCAGAGAGTGCAACGAAGAAATGTAAGAATCAGAAAAGAATTCCGACTAGTATCCTAGTTAGATGACTTCGAAATTAAGAACGTCATGTTGGACCTTGGGTCAGATGTCAACATTCTGCCCAAAAGGACTTGGGAAGCCTTAGGAAAATCGAGACTGACATATTCCCCAATTCATTTGAGAATGGAAAACCAATACTGTATCTTTCCCATAGGAAGATGGGAGAATGTGGAAATTGATGTAGTAGGAGTATAAATAGTGGCAGACTTTGAAGTCATTGAGATCATTGGAGACAAGGACCCCTACCCTGTGCTACTTGGCATCGATTGGGCCTACGACAACTATGTAGTGATCGACCTAAAGAAAGACACCATGACTTTTGAAGCTGAGGGAATCAAGGTAGTTCAACCTTTGGATGCATATGTAGGACCCAGATACACAAAACCAATATATAATAATATGGAAGGAGAATACCTAGAGCAGTTGTACACCGTAACAACTAGGACAAGAAACGACTATATAAACCCTACTGTTGATGGATCGATAAGCTAGAGAAGCATATAGTCAGCAGAGGAAGATTCAGAACTAACTTTTGATGGTTGGCAACAAGTCTCACATGAAACATTCTCAAGAAGATGCGCGACTGTCAGAATGACCAGATGAGTTGGAACCGAAGTTAGAGAACACCCAGTGTACGATGGCACCTTAGACCTAGACAATGTTTTCCAGAACATGGAAGAGAATGTAAGAGAATATCAAAAAATCTCGGTACTAGATATATCTTTTTAGAACAACCCCGCCAGATGGTGGGCCACTCATAAATCCATACTCAGAACTTGGGACGAAGTGATGCAAGCTATCAAATACAGGTTCGAGAATAAGGAGCAGCTAGAATCAGAAATACAGATGTATTTCCAAGTTGCGCAACTATTTAGCGGAGAAGTTGATCCTAGAATACACATCGAACAATGCGTGACACAGTGGTAGGCTACAGAGATACCCTCTCACTTCTGGGTTGAGGTATTTCCCCATTCCCTAGGCCCAATCCCGAAAGCTTGGTTCCTACATGAATAAACCAGAAGAGAGACCAACGACTGGCAGACACTAGCAGCTAAATTTTGCAAAGTCTTCTCATTCTCAAGTAAGTACCCTAAGCTTGAGATAGCCCTACAAAAGATTAAAGGACTTTTGTTTACAACCAATAGTGATAGAATAATAAATTTTGTAGTGTGTCCCAAGCATACCCAAGAAATTCAGACTAAACTCCACTTACCCTTGACTGAAAATCCTATAGAATGTTATCAGATTAGCAAAGATTCAAAAAGCCTAGATGAATTAGAAGGACTAAGAAACCTAGCCATCAAAGAGGCAGAGGGGAATCGAGAAATCCAAAACACCATACCCAGCCAGACCGACAGTTCCTACAACCACCCATTGAAATTGCGCAGACTCAATATAGGGACCGAAGAAAAATCCAAGATAGCTATGGTGGGTGATTATTGGGATGTGAAAACCAGTCAGGAAATACAAAGTTTACTGAGATATTATGAGGATTTATTCCCAAAGACCTTTTCATAATTAAAATGGATTAAAGGAGTCATGGGAGAAATGAAGATTGAGTTAAAACTAGGATCCATTCCTGTCAGACATAGACCTTACCGTCTTAACCCAAGAGTAAAAGAGAAAGTTAAGAAGGAGATTGATAAGATGTTGGAAGCAAGTCTCATTTTTGTGGTAGATGAAGCAGAGTGGGTTAGCCCAATAGTCATTCAAAGTAAGAAAGACACTAAGGATATTAGAGTCTGTGTAGACTACAGAAGCCTCAACTTTGTCTGTGTGCACGACCCTTTCCCAACACCCTTTACTGACGAGGTGCTAGAATAGGTTGTGGGTAAGGAAGAATACTCATTTACAGATGGTTTTTCAGGATACCATCAAGTCAAGGTTGTTGAAGAATACAAAATAAAAACTACTTTCATTATAGAATGGGGATCTTTTGCATACAATGCAATGCCATTTGGGTTAAAAAATGCCCCTGCAATTTTCTCCAGGATTGTGATAGCAGCCTTTAGAGATTTCATTCACAAATTTACAAAACTTTATATGGATGATTGGACAATATATAGCCTGCTTAAGGAACATGTAGCACTGCTAAGGCTGATGTTTGAAAGATGCAGAGAATTGAAAATCTCATTAAATCTCAAAAAGTGTATCTTGTGCGTGCCACATGGAAATCTATTGGGCCACATAGTTTGCCAAGAAGGAGTATTGGTAGACCCAGCTAAAGTTGTGGTCATTGTGAATACGACACCGCTTACAAGTGATAAACAGTTGCGCTCCGCACTAGGGCACATAAGTTACTATCGTAGGTTCATTTGAAGATATGCCAACATTATTGCACCTTTGGAAAACCTCCTGAAAAAAGCTGAAATGTTCCAATGAACTCTCGAATGTGATAAAGCATTTGAGACACTTAAGGAAAATCTCATTACAACACCGATTCTTATATTCCCAAACTGGGAGAAGGAATTTCATGTCCATGTAGATGCTTCAGGAATTGCCTTAGGAGTTATCTTAATGCAACCTGGAGATGGAGATATGGATCACCCCATCTATGTTGCGAGTTGGAAGTTGTCGCAAGCATAGAAAAAATATACAACGACAGAATGGGAAAGCTTAGAAATGATCTACGCTTTACAGAAATTCAGACACTATATGTTAGTGTCTCATTTCAAATTCTTTACTGATCATTTCGCATTGAAATACCTAGTTAACAAACCTATGTTAGAAGGGAGAATTTGTAGATGGTTGTTGTTATTTAAAGAATTTTCCTTTGAAGTAATCATCAAGCTGGGACGATGCAATGTCGGACCCGACCATCTATCCAGACTAGAGTTGAAAGAAAGTGGAGGAGTAGTGGATGACCAACTCCCAGATGCATATTTGTTTAGGATCGAGGCCATACCAGAATATCTGGAGGACATAGTAATCTTTCTTAGTACAGGGGCCTGTCCTGAAACATATTTTGCAACCCAAAAACGTCATATGGTCACTAAAGAAGCAGATTACTAGCTGATCGTCAGATAGTTGTACAAACTAGGACTAGACATCATTCTCAGATGATGTGTCTTGGATCACGAAAGGCAGGATATACTCTGGGAATGCTATAGTGGAATTGCAGCAGGTCACGTTAGAAAAAAGGCCACGACACAGAAAGTTCTATAGGAAATACTTTGGTGGGAAACAATTTTCAAGGATCGAAAAGTATATGCTAGATCATGTGATGTTTTTCAACGGGTAGGCAAGCCGTCACGTCGATATGAACTACCATTACAACCAGTTAGAGCTCTATGGGCATTTGAGAAATGGCTAGTTGACTTCATCGGACCAATCAACCCCACAACCAAACATTCAAAGGCTAGATACATCATTACCACAACTGACTACCTTACCCATTGGGCAGAAACAACAACGGTACAAGACTGTTCAATAGGTAATGCTGCCAAGTTCATTTTCAAAAACATCATTACTCGGTTCGGATGTCCCAGAAGCCTAACCAGCAATTAGGGAACTCATTTCATTAGCAACACTTACAACATAATTTATGATTCAACATCACAAGAGCAGTCCATACCACCCACAGGCCAAAGGAACGGTCGAAGCCTTCAACAAAAACCTGGAAAGGGGACTAACAAAGGTTTGTTGCGCAAACCGAGAGGACTAGGATGATAGAGTTCCAATGATACTATGGGCCTATAGGACAACCACAAATAAACTCTACAGATACACACCATTCCAGCTAGTTTATGAAAGAGAGGTAGTGGTGCTTGCAGAGTTCATCACTCCAAGCCCGTATATTGCACAAGTCACACATATGAAAAAAGAGGAATCAGTGGCGCAGAGACTTGTGGAGCTACAAGAACTCGAGGAAACCATATTTCTAGTAGACTTCCATCAGTTGGTTGAAAAGGAAAGACAAAAATATTGGCATGACCAACACATAAAGACCAAGGTATTTACATAAGGGAATAAAGTGTTATTCTACGACAGCAGATAACAGAACCATCTTGGCAAGATGCGTATTCACTGGTTGGGACCATTCATAGTTGCAGAGATATGACCCTCAGGAGCAATCCAACTTGAGAAACTAGATGGTGTCCTATGACCGGGATGGCTGAATGGCGCTCGCCTAAATCCCTACCTACATCAGAGCTGAGAAAGAAGGACAATCGCTCCAATCCAATGGAGCTTGTACACTAGTTAGATTTGAGTTTCGTTTTCTTTCTAAAATTTTGTAAATTCAGTTGATAATGTCCATGTGCACAATGTCGCGCCATAACACATAGTTCATTAGTTTTGTTTAAGTGTTGGTTGATACAGAACTGACGAATTTGCAGTACAGGATCTGAAGCATGAGAAAGCCCATTAATGACAGTCATTAAGGATGACAGAGACAAACTTTGTGGTCGGAGGCACCATGAATCCAAATCCAATCTGATTTATAGGCCACACAAACCCAGTCTAGTCAGAACCTTTATTTCCACTCCAGTACCATGTCTAACGTCGTTAAGCCAAAAAGTCACATTATGCCAAGATTCCATCGAAGTTTTCACTGGGGTAACCACCCGTCAAATAGAAATATCTCAATTCATCCACGTCCTTAGTCCACTCAAATAAGTAAATACCAAGATCGCCCAATAGAATTTACCTTGATTAAACTGTCCCGTCGAAAAACTCACACCCAGATTGCATCCATACGGTCATGGTGATTAGAAGTTACTGATAAAACCTACTCGTTAAGCTAAGTATAAGGCTCTCAAAACTCATCTGAGAATGTATTGTTTCTAAAATGAGCATAGCCATTTCCGAACTCAGTAGTGAGAACCAGTTGGGCCCATTTTAAAAGCTGCAGACGTAACCCTATCTCTTACATGTTATAGAAGTGTGAATGCTGAGAGACACAGAAAGTCGAGGTGCCATGTCTAAAGAAGCAGTACCAGATGAGCCCTGTGACCCTCGGGTCGAAATCGCAAGTGATCTCAAAGGGAAGATAGAGCAAATCAAGCTCCTCGACCTCGATCTCACGGATTCAGCCTTGTTCCCATAGATGCACACATACGTATTTTGGGAGATGGCTCTGGATGGAGCCAGGGACATACAATTTTTACCAAAAGAAGGTTTAACCAACTTATCTAACTCAACCATCATGAACCTGAGAGACCTACCAATCTTTGGTACCACAGGCAAGATGGCGCACTGCACGAAATTTCTGATAATCCGAGTGCATGATAGAAGTCTATGGGTGGATAAGCGGTATCCAATCCATGCACAAGATATCCAGCCACTCACTGGACTATCCTCCCAAGGAGAGGAATTTTCAAAGGGATTTTAGGGCCCCAACAAGCATGGGAAAAAGAAAGGAGAGACTAGCCTATACGAGAAGTTTAACACAAGAGAGGAGGATGCACAACAATCATTGAACCAATACTACCTGAAACAGTCCTGAATGGCTGCTAAATCATAGCCAGCAAGGTTACGAGGTCTTACTATAGGGGAGAATGCACTCTAGATGCGCTATCAATCGTCGAATTTTGCGCACAAGGAGCAGTGATCAATTGATGTAGTTTCCTGCTGGAGGAACTACTAGTAGCTTGCAAGGAAGAACATGAGAATGGAGGAACCTTCACCTATGGATACCTACTTGTGGCATTCACAATGATCAAATTGAAGCCACCCCTGGGTAGACAACCAACAATACCAGATAAGGAGTGCATGGCAAAGATGTTCGAGCCATGGTAATCCAGACCAAACTTGGAGAACACAACACTCAACAATGCATCCTTTGCCAAATGGTATAATGCTATGATAGACACAACGCAGAGGTTGCGCATCTTGCAGGATATCCTCAATTGCAACACGAGTAATATCGCCTTCAGCATGAACCGAAACAACACATTCGTCTGGTCGAGACATGCCAGCCAGGAACATTTCCACACATGGATGCTACCATTCTATTTGGACGAGGAAGCATTCAATAAGGAAGTCATGTCATGGCTAGGAGTTAAATGTGGCCCGCGGAAATCAGTGATGCATTACATTTTTTCTGTGGAGCTGCTCAAGAAAAAAGACAAGGAAGCAGGCGAGAGACCGAGTTCAAGCCCCCAACAGAAGAAACTAGATGCTCTGACACAAACAAACTTAGAGGAGGAAGAAGTGATACCACAACTAGAGTGGAGAAAAAGACCTCCCCTCGACAGCTACCAGACGATGATGTGTTGTCAGGTGCACAGGTTAACCAAATCTTGGGCATTGTGCTTGGTACCAAACGATTGGTGAAGAGTCTCAGAACTGGGGTCTCACCGAACAAACCCATGAACCCATAGCCCCTTGCATCTACCGCTCCCTAAACCCGTGACTTGACCAAATCTACCACTATCATTGATATTCAGGATGACCTGGAGCCCGAAGCAATTCTGTCTACACTCATCATTGAGCACCCTCCACCACTCCAGTTACCAAACCTCCTCACCACCAGTCCACATCACACCACGACCTTAGAGTCGATGAAACTCGATCTCCCAGAGACAGAGGAACGACGACCCCCACAAATAACCAGAGAACCACCCAAGCCAAGATAAAAAATTCCCGTTCCTGACCCCAAAGCCTCAAAGAAGAGCACGATGTTGGATGTTTTGAATCCAAACACCTAGAAACAACAACCTGAGTCTTCAACACAGGAAGAAGACACTCGAGGCAGAGAGGAGTAGGAACTCCATGACAACCAACAACTCACCTCATTGGCCAAGGGTGAGGGTGCCCAAGAAATCATAGCACATGATGCAGAAGCACTAGAAGATACAGAGATACAAGATGCACACAATGAGCCAGAATCAATAATGGAGCAGGATACTACAACCATGCGATCTCAAATGGAGCAGGTTCTCTAGAACCCGAAGTAGTGTGTAGAATTGATACAAGTATGCATAGCCAGAACAAAGGTTCTGATTGTTTTTCCAGCAGAGCTAAGGTTGAGAATTGCAACAGTCCCACCAATGAAGGAAGAGGTAGAAACTCTCTCAGACCATTCAATAGTAAGTGGACTCCCACTACAGTGACAAGTACCCACCGATGCAGCTATTTCATTTGCCGACCTGGTACAATGGCCAGCACCACACTTATTTTCCCTAATCAGGGCATCCACGGACCAGTTGGATCGGAGGCTCCAGGAGGCTGAGAGATTCGTCGAGATCGCAAGAAAAGAACAATTCATGGAGCACACATACAAAATGCAAGAAGCACATGAAAAACTCCAAGTCCAGTGAAAACTGGAAAAAGTGCAGGCAAAACTTGCAGAAGCCTGGCCGGAGATTCGGAAGGTCGCACCTGAACTACTTGAGGCTAGCGACATAAGAGAGCCAGAGAAACAAATCGAGTTGTTACAAGAAGCATGGACACAAATCGCTACCCGCACTAAGAAGATAAAGAGAAGCTACAACAAGTCCAGCAAGAAGTAGAATAGCAGCCTCGGCAGCTGCAGGAAATAATGGCCGAGCCACATTGCACAAGCACACAATGGACTGCACCAAAATTTTTAGAGAAGTCAGCGACTAGATGGGCATCATCACTCAACGAAATCAAGTTTGGAATAATGCGCACAAAAATTCAAGTGTTGAATGAAGAAGTTGCGGCAATGATGGACCCTATGGAGAAACAATAGAAGTTCGACCAAATTCAACGGGCCGACAACGAACGGAACACACTCTACGAGGAACAATCCGTAGCCAAAAAAGAGTTGCTCGACTTTCAACCGGTAATCCAGACACCCTACATGCAAATGCATCAGGTTGACACAACAACAGATTCCAAGTGGAACTTGTTGGTTTTGTCCAAGCCAAAGCAATACAATAAAGAGACAACCCAATAGTTCCTTGCAGAAGCATCACTCTTCGCCCAAAAATTGCCGGACAAAGTTGAAAGATTTCACGGAGTAAAGCGCCGAGCCTTAGAGTTGGTACCAGAATTGGGTCCTTCGTTTGAGGAGGTAAAGGAAGAAAATGCACAAACAGAAGAGCCCAAAGAAGAAGAAAATACGGAAAACAATAGTTTCTCCTAGAGGATGTGAAAGAACCAAGCACTTGACTCGAGGACGAGTCAAGGATTGTGGTCGAAGCCTATTGGGCTCTTCATTTTTGGGAAAGAATTGCACAAGTTTTGGCTAAGCACAAGTTGCAAAAACTTCATTAGAGGCTGGGAGAAAGAGTAACATAAAGAAATTACGGAAGTCAGTGCAATGCCAGCTAGGAAATAAACGGTTGCAATGTAACAATAAAGAGTGCAAGCCGAGAAGGAAGACACAACCCAACTATATATAGGGATGAATATAATTGTAAAAGGGTTGGGTTGGTTCTTTCATTGACAGAAGCACTCATTAGTTGATACCTCGTTCATCATTGGTCGATTAGGGTCAATTTGAGTCATGTTGATCAGAGTTGCCCAAATTTTGGGATCAGTTTTGGTTCTCGTTGTAGGTCGAGAGAAGAAACGAATGAGTCTGTAATGAATTAGAACTGTCAGTTGGAGAGCTGGAGCTCTGAGATATGAGTTCAGAACCGAGAGTCTGTATTGAGCCTTTCTTGTAACTCTGAGTCTGTAATGAAGGAAATATCCCGGAGATAATAGGAAGCAAGACTAAATTTCAAAATATGATGTGTCTTTGTATGTTTACTTATGCATTACGACATTTCTTTATGGCTTATGAGTTCTATTTGATGGTTCTTGTTTAATTTCTCCTCGCATTGTAAGTAGGTTCAATTCTTGCATTTACATGGTTCATATCTGATAATGACTCTTGCGCAAGAATGAGAATGAGTTACGAATGCTCTATGGATCTTCTTTAGCCTTCTTGCTACCCTTCCCTATATATCTGTCTCAGCAGCACTTCGGGTGAGACTTCTTCTCTTTAGAGGATATGAAAATGCCAGCGCCCTAGAATACACAGTACCTTTTGTTGGTAACCTGAGAAGGACCCTGGTCTAATCAAATTCGCGCCAACAAAATGGAACTCTAGCAACCAACCTTATAAACCCATGTCTATATCAATCCTAAAAAAGGTGGGATGAATGTAATTAATTCAAATAAATTTTTTCAAGAGTTAGAAGTTTATCTCAATGTGCATAATGTATGAGAAGACAAGGAAATGGATTTTCCCACACTTAAGCTAGAAGGTCATGAACCGAGTTGGTGGGAAAACTACATCAACACACTAAGATTGGAGGGAGACCCACATGTAACTTAATGGGAGGTGTGAAATGAACTCCTTAAAGTTCAATTTTTACCTTATTGAGTACGAATAGGATGAAAGAATTTAGTCACACTACTACTCACAAAGGAAACATAAAAATGAACATTATTACATTGTGTGTTTATGAAAGCAATCCATTCATTTGGAATTTTTTACCAAGAACCCAAATGTGGTCTAGTGCCTATGTACCTTTAAATTTATATACGGTGGGAATTCATTCTATTGAAGGCCAGTACTATAAATGAGATATGTGTGCATTCTTATCATGCCGAATATGGCAAGAACAAGGGAAATCCAAGTGGGTCAAAGAAACTTGACCAAAAGGGTGCTTTGTAGAAAGGAAAAAGAAAAAGAGGAAAGAGGAAAAGAAGAAGGTTGTCAAGACTACAAATGTGTGAAAGCACCCAACAACCATTGTAACCATTGTAGTATTAATGGTCACACCAAAAAAAAATTGAAGCTACAACTAGAGATCAATCCCAAGAACCACAAACCTGAGTAGTCCAATCAAAAGAATCATATAGGCATGGAAGTGAGAAAGGAGATATAAAGTGGCTCATATGTGAAAAAAAAAATTGCAAAATAGTGTAAAGGGGGTCAACCTAAAAAGTCTCCATCATAGTGACAAGCACGAGATGACACGAGTTGTTCCATATCAAGATCTAGATCAAGAAGAACAAGGTAGATGCTCTATTCAATTATGGTTCATAGAAAATTTTCATTACAACGTAACTAGTAAGTAAGCTTGGCTTGTAGGTGAATGATTACCATCATCTGTACCCCTTAGAATAGGTGAATAAAGATGTAGAGTTGAAATTTTCCAAGTAGTGTAGTCTTAGATTTGTTACCAGTGAAATTATTATGACAAAGTAGAATTAGATGTGGTGTCCCTTAGTGTCAATGGTATAGTGTTTGGTAGACTTAATATGTATATAGGGGATGTGATCTTCATGATGAGGGATAACCAATACTGCATGGTCGAGAAAAGTACATATTTTTTCATCAATTTGAATAAGGGGAAGTGAACATCTATTTGGTGAGTTCCCACCAAGATAAGAGATTGATCAAATCAAGAGAGAGATGTGTACTACCATTCTTAATATACAACATGGAAGACACTTAATGAGTGCAATTGAATACATCCTTGGAAGGATGTATGAAATAAAAAAAGTATCAATAGAAGAGATTATATAAGTGTATAAAGAAATGTTATAGGATCCAAAAGGTACTTCAATAAAGAGGGAAGTGGTGCATGATATATTTGTGCCAAAATTACTTTTGCTAAGCATTACACTATATAGGTATTCCATATTGGTATCATATGAGGTGAAGTGATCTGGATTGGATCCTTATATTGTTTTTCATCTATCTCAATCCTTTTAGGGTGGAAAAATCGGAAGAATAATCTTGCAGGGCCATTTTAGTGGCAGGTCCCAATTTGTAAATTTAGGGTATGGAACCTTTTAGGGCCATTTTGAGGCATCAAATGACATTTCTTGGGGTTAAAACTTTCCCAACATATTTCAGACTCCATGACACTATTATACACATCGATACCTTTCCAATAGTGCAAAAACATGTCAATCAAAGTTCATATGAAAAATTTATGCCTCTCGCAAGTTGACCTATCGTGTTGACCACCATGGTACGAGAGGATGCCGCATCAACCCCCATTACTCATGCATATGGGGATATCCACGTGAGGTATTTTTAGAAGATTCTAGAAGGTTCAAAACCCTTCCACAATTGAGGGTTGAGGAAGTAAAAAACCTATCCCTAGATAAATATTAGGCTATGTTAAAAACCACGCCACTAGGAGGAAAAGAGGTGTTATGAGAAATATTACCATGTGGAAAGGATAAGCTTCCCTTTGGACCAAGACCCTTCTTTGGTCCAAATACAGAAGTAAACAAATTGTTGCTACTTTCCCTTTAAATCTAACTCAACCAATCAAGCAAGAGAGAAGAAAATTGTTGTGTACCTTATTTTGATGTCCATACTTGTTGCTCCAATCCTTAGGCTTGGTCTCCAAGCTCCTCAACACAAAAGAATTCTTGCAAAGACCAGCAAAGAAACTCGTTCTTCTACTCTATATGATTAGATAAATAAAATCTATCTACGAAGATTGAAACAACAATAGATAAGCAAACGTAGAACACATGAACTTGAAGGGAATAGGCAAAGTTTATATTAATTGGAAATCCAATAAAAAGTAATTACAAATCATGTTTGACGATGTAGCAACTTCTTCAAGATCTCGTCATATATCCCCTTGCATGAATATCTTATGATCAAAATGATGATACTTCAACAATTTCCTTCCCTCGGGATCAAAGTTTGGCACCTGAAATATTTTCCGTTTCACCATGGAAATGCCTTCAATTTATAGGATTGGAAGGCTCAAACACCATGAGATAATAAAAAAAATGGTTGAGGATATGGTTCCATGAGTTTAGAATTGATCTGAAGATAGTGCCATAGGATGGGATTCGACCCAAAACAACCTCCTCTTTTAAGTGTTTTCCCTTAAGAATAGTCGAGATGTGCCATATTTCTATTTAACCACATTGGCACTCCCTTTGAGTGAGAGATAGAGCACCACTGGCACTCCCTAATCAAGGAAGAGGGAGTGTTGGTTCTGCCTTAGCATGAGTAGGGGAGTGTCACCCTTCATAAATTCCCAAAAATGGTCAAATGTTCCAAGAAAAAGTTGTGGTTCCGGACCTCAAATGGTTGGTTTTCTCTTCCAAACTGAATTAGGGATTATGACAAGTCTATTTCATGGTGTCAATGGGTTGTGACACTTATCAAAGTCAATGTGACACTGAGAAAGGTGCATACAACACTTGAGATAGTGCATGTGACACTTAACAAGGTACATACATCACTTCACAACACTTGAGACACTTAGGGTGCAACACTTAAGTGTGACATTTTGATGTGTAACAAATGCCTCCTAAACTGTGAGGTCAGAAGAGAAACTGATGGTTGAAACACTTTACAAATTCTTCAATGAAAGGCTGCTAAAGTAGGATAACTCGACAAAAGATGAAAATATTCATCAGTCAGTATAAATATATGTTTCATTGCTGAGGCAGGCATACCTATGCTCAAAATACGAGTGCTAGATTAGGATAACCCGACAGAAGATGAAAATATTCATCAATCAGTATAAATATACGTTTCATTCCTGAGGCAGGCATACCTATGCTCAAAATACGAGTCGACTCAAAGCATGGTCGCCAACCAATACACTGCAGATCCATGAGAATGCTAAATAATGATATGACCACCAGAGATACAATGTGGATCCATACCTCCATGACAGGAACTGATCGCAGCCACGAAAAATACACAGTGGAGATATGAGAAGAAAAAACATAGCCACAGATCAATACAATGTGGACATATGCGACAATAAATATATCAGTAACATTTCCAGCATGGTGATTGTACTTAAATATTTTACATGCTCAAATGATCTCCATAGCAACCTTGGAAAAGAACATAACAGAGTGAGCATCGAACTGAAGGTCTTCGTCCGAATCTCGAAATAATATGAATCTAGCCATGTGAATAGATGAATTGATGTCGAAGATGGTAGAAACCACCTGATTACCAGTCATTGAGGTATACCATTAACAAGCGCAAGGGAAATCACCAATCATGACAATTATTCCCAAGGTACCTTTAGTACATTCCAATGAATGTGAATAAATGAGTTGAGGTCAAACATTCGTGGAATCATCTGATCAAAGGTCAATGGTGTAAACTTACCATCGAAAGTGAGGAGGCATGCCTTTGAGGCATGCAGTTCCTAAGGTACTAGCTGGTTTCTAAGTCTAATTCCCATATAATGTGTTGAAGTCGACAGGAAAAGACTTGTCGAAGGAGGGTCATTATGTATCCCCCATCATCGACATGGAAATGACACATGAAAGTGATGTGAAATGGTGGATTAAATGAGTATGGACCGACAAAGGAATGGAAATTGGTAATACTGCAAATGGATGGTTTGAAGTGAAACTTCCCTTGAACATTTTGAGGCATGACAAAAAACTTGGTAGCATTGACTCAAAGATTACCAAGAACATAATGTGACGATAATAAGAGAACTCTTCAACTGGAACGAAAAAGTATTACACCACATGGAATTGGTATGACTCGAAGACAAGAATATTACCCAACTATAAGATGAGATGCAAACAAGTGCCATGTTCAAGGGCCACAACAATATCTGACATAATGGATTCCAAAAAACTTGACCCACTTCCTTCAATTTCCCCCCCACCGTGATTGGCGAGTACCTCTTTGTTTTAACGATCTTGAGGAGGATAACATATGCTCAGTATATCTCATCTTCAATGAGTCCATCGACATATTTTTAACAAACTTGAAGAAGGAGGGGTTCGGTCTCGTATGGGTCCTCAATATTGGACTCACATAGGTCCTTAAATGCATAATTTTACGAGCCCAAATAAGGTAAACTCGGTGGTTTTTCATGTTTAAAGAGTATGAAAGAAATTAAAGACGACTCAATGGGTGAATTTTTCATAAATTTAGTCTTCCAAGACCGAAAAAAGTGTAAAACAATTCAAGGGAGAACTCTTATTGTCATGCTTGATGAGATTAAAGCATCAAATGCCAGTTGGTTCGGGCCAAACTCACCATTCTTCTTAAAATAATTTTCAATGATTTGTTCACGGCTTAAACCTGACCATTAGCCTAGGGATAGTAGTGATACGAGTCTTCCTACCTAAACCCCAGTTTTGATGCTAATAACGACATCATGTGGTTCTCAAAGTAACTGCCATGGTCAATGGTAATCTCTCTCAGAAATCCGAACCTAGCTATGACCTGATTGAATATGAATAGTGTTGATGTCTCCCCATCACTAGAAAATGTTGGCATAGCCTCAACCCACTTAGTAAAGTAGTCGACGACTACGATGATGTAATGATGCCCACTAGCCGAAGCAGGGTGGCATGTGGTAAAAGCCACCCCCCACTTAGTGAAGGGACCAATATTGATGACGGGAAACATTGTAGGATGTGCACGCATTTTCTTAGTGAAATTTGGCATGGATGACACTTCTGGAACTCTTCAACACAATATTTAAATATTGTACGACAAAATTATCCTACGCGCAATTTTTTTTTGGATGTTTCCAACCCAGAGAGGTGACCACCACATGCTCCACTATGGCAGTTGTTCAAAACAACCCCCACTTCTTCAAGAGTTAAGCAATGTTGAAGGATCGAGTCCACCCCTAGTCTATACAAAGTGTCGGCAAAAATGAGGTAGATTTTCACCATGTGATAGATTTGTCGTTGTTTATCTCTCGACCAGTTTAGAGGGAACTTCAGATTTTGGAGATATATAAGGATATCCCCATACCACAGATTGGATGAAGAGATTGGGAAAATGTGCTCATCTAGAAATGAGTCTATCATCTCACCTTCCTCATTCTCTACCAGAAACTCTGACGTCAACTCAATGAAGACTAAATACTTCTTGGATTTTGTAGATAGAAAAAGTCCAAGTCAAACTCTTGAAGAACAACACTCCACTTATTGTACTTCCTGTCGATAATTCTCCTAGTAAAAAAATATTGAAATGGATTGACCGTGGCGATGGTGGTTGGATTTTGCAATAAAATGTAATGTTAGAGTTGTTGAACATCATGAAAATTTTCCAGCACCTGTTTCTCTACATGTGAATATCTAAGTTTGGGACCCATGAGAGCACGACTCAAGTAATAAATGACATGTTCTTGGAGCTCATCATCCTCCTGAGCTATAACCATGCCAATCAAAGACTCAGTTGCTGCCAAATACAAAAGTAAGTCTCGATTGTAATCAGGGGGACTCAAAAATGGAGTTGAAACCAACGCCTTCTTTAAATCATCAAAATAACATTGTGCATATTTGTCCCAAAAGAATGTGACCCCTTTCTTCAAAAGGTACATAAATCCCTTTGTTATGTTGGCATAGTTTGGGACAAAACGCCTAAGGAAATTCACCTTTTCTTATAGGCTCTAAAGTTGTCTGATTGTACATGGGGGAGGCAATTGAGATATTACCTCAACATTCAAGGGGTCAACCATGATCATTTTTGTCAAAATGATGAATCCCAAAAGATGACCAGAGGTCATACAAAAAATACACTTTTGTGGATTCAATCGGATCCTATAGAAATGACATCATTCAAAAACTAAGTGGATGTGTAAGAGATGTTGGGCCCTCTTGCACGAGAGAGATGTGAGATCATCTAAGTATGCCTCCACTATATGCTTTAAGTCATGAAAGGAAAAAATTATGGCCCACTGGAATGTTGCACCAACATTTTTAAGACCAAACGACATTTTCCTGTAAGCGAAAGTGCCCTAGGGACATATGAAGGCCATTTTGTGTTGGTCTTCCATAAGAATTTCAATTTAGTTGTATCTAGAAAAACCATCCATAAATAATAACATTTCACTCCCCGCACACTTATCAAATATCTGATCAATGAATGGAGTCAGGAAGTTATCTTTAGGACAGGCCTTATTCAAGTCCCTAAAATCCATGTAAACATGAATTACACCCTGCTTCTTATCAATGGAAACAAGGTTGGAGATCCATTCTAACATAGGAATTGGGTAGATAAAGCCTAGATTAAGTAGTTTCCAACTTCTTCTCTTATTGTTGTCGTCTTTCTTGGGTTCATAGGTCTCAACTTTTGACGAATCGATTTTGCATTTTCATAGGTTCGAATCTCGTGTTGAACTATTCAAGGATCAATGTCAGGCATTTCCTCGTAAGACCATGCGAACAAATATCAGAAATCCTTAAAGAGTGTCATATATTGAGTGATCTCGCCCTATGATCATTCTACTCTGATAATACATTTTCAACAATTTCAGGATTCTTAGAAATGTTGACCAGGATCATTTCCAATATATTAGCCATGTTTCCTTCAGCATAGACACCATGCCCAACCAAGGGATTGACTACCCTATCAACACTTCCAAAAATGGATGAATTGAAATCTCCACTCTCTATCCAACTCAATTCAGGGAGGAAATACAATCTTTGATGCAAATCCCCCCATGGCCTTTCAGCTCAGACCATTTCTTTGATGATTGCTTCATCTGAAGGTAAGACGATATACAAACATTCTTGAGAGCTTGAATATTTTTGAGCCAAAATAGGCATAGGAAAGAGATCATCCTTCTTGGTGACCACTGGAGTTTGATCTGAGTCTGTCGTGGCCTGTTGAATAGCTTGATAAGCTACTTCAGAAACAAACAATGGTTCAACCATCTTGACATGAAATTGACCTTCAACCATACTAGATGGCAAGGGAAGGGTCCATGGGTCTTGCATATCTAATGTTCAAAATGAAGTGACCCTATTAACTGGATAGGTGTGAACATACAAATCAGTGCAGGAAATTCAAAAGATCCCATAAGTGAGGGGTACATCCCACAATTGATGCTCTTAGTGTCCACTTGAGATTTTTCAATATAAGGGATAGTAGTCCCAATATTGGCTATCATGTCAAAAAAATTGGACGCCACTTGATCTATGGTCACGACTCTTTCCTCATGGGGAAAACATATAATCCAAAAAACTGTCAAGATGACAATTGTCATGGTGTATGCTGAACTTCTTCTTAACAAGAGATTATAGTGGAGCGGCTCATCGACTACTTCAACCTCAACATAAATAGACCTTCCCCCTAGTGTAACCGAACATGAAGGAATCAGACCATGTGGTTGAAACTGTTGATACTGAGAGGGGGGTGAATAAGTATCAAGTACAATTTAAAACCCTTTTCAAATTATACTTAAACCATTCAACTATATCCAATGAGAAATGAACAATAGTATAAGAGTTACACCAATACACCACAATACACCATGCACAATATATGAGAAATAATCAATAGTTATTGTTCAAGGGAAGTAATGACTTCTAAATGTAGCTACAGCTTCCAAATGTAAAGGGAGGGATAAACCTCCAAGATGAAGATACAATCCTGCAATATCAAGAGAGATTTTAACTCTTCATCCTTGCCCCTTCCTTCCACCCAAGAATATATGAGAGATAATAAAACTTTACATTAAATCATCACCATCAACCAATCATCACATAGAAACTGATAATGCTTCATAAGACTTCTTCAATTTCTGCAATTCTTCAATTCTTGGAGTACTATGATCCTATATATAATATTACTCAATGTATTCTCTAAAACTCCTCCAAGTTTCACTCCTTGAATCCTCCCCAAAAAGAAGTTATAGAAAGAATGGTAGACTTTATTCAAGTCTAGTCTATTCAGGAGACCA
>JASDQU010208052.1:4103-15673 GCA_032191745.1 Picea mariana | reverse complement strand
TAGGAACGTGGTTGGTCTTCAACCCAAAGTTGGAGTTTCTCCATTCTTGATTCACCTTCCTTGTGTCCTCATCATGAATTTCATGGGATGCATTTTCACTTTCAGGTGTCTTCTCTGTTATGAAATTTTTCAATACTTCCATGATCTCCTCTTTTAAACCATCCATATTTGCCTCTAACTTAGCTTCCATCTCTTGTAGTTCATCTTTTGTTACTATCTTCTTTTGTAAATAATTTATGTCCCTACGCATTTCTTTGCCTTCATCAAGAGTCCCAGTAGGATCATCTGGAGGCTTATTTGGTGTAGAAGTTCCCTTTTTGAGTGGCATGTTGGCCAAGTATTACTTTTGAACCTTGATTTTGAGGTAGTTCTGCTAGACAATCTTTATTCTGTTGTATATCCCAAGTTTCAACCCTTCTGGGTATGAAAATTTCTTTTATGTAGTTCCCTGATATTTATTCTTTGCAATGCCATAGGTCTGATCAAAATTGGATGTGCCAAGTGGAATTTATGCTAACTTCCCCACAACTTGCTGCTTTTTGGCCTTTCCAGGAGATATCACTTATATAGTGTGCCCCACACAAAATAATTGATATGAAATTTTGAAACTCATACCAAAAATACTATAGACTTTCCACGGTCCAATGAAACTAGTCCCACTCAATTTGGATACTCTAGGAAGAAGTTATGATTGTTTTACCTAGAACACCTTCTTGAGACTAGTTAATAGGACTAGTGAGATACCCTATCTTACACAGGGTGTATCTACAAATTTAAGATGACCCAGAAGCTGATATTTTTACCACAAATAAATTACTAATTTCTTTGAATATCCTCCAGAGTTCAGGGTCTGAAACATTACAAAAAATGTTTTATAGCACAAATTATGCAATGACTCAGTTGAGGATGATTCTAGAACCCTATCTTGTATAGGTTGTATCTCCGAAAGTATAAGGCCTCAGGAGATGAATTTTTAACCCCACGTACCTTGATCCGTCTACTAAATATCCTACAAGCCTTTCCTTCTGAAACATTGTAGAAAAATATTTATAGCGAAAATGACAAGGTGTCTCAGATGTAGCAACGAAACCCCAAGACCTTGAGCTCTGATACCATATGTTAGGAACCAAATATCAATATAGCATAAAAAAACCTCATAAAAAGTACTCAAATCCTTGGAAAAGAGATAATTTCAGTTAATAAGCCTCTTCGATGGGGAAACCTCCTTTTACCCCACTTACATGTTCAAGTACAAAATGATTCCAAATGAAAATGTCTCCTTGGTATATATACGAGACTAGGAGGTCAAATTACAACTAATGGAATAAATCCGACATAAATAAAATAACACTACTAATGTAATATGCCCCAATTAAGGGGTAAGGAGCCAATATTAGGGCTTAACATTGGGTGCGGGGTGGAGAATGGGATGGGGTATGTGAGTTGTAGAGGTGGCGGTGGTGAGGGCTGGAAGCTCTTGTGTGGTGGAAGGTGGAGCGGATGCTTGGTGGTGGTGCCCCGGTGGTGGACGGGTGGCTGACCACCCCCAAACTTGAAAATTTTATTTTATTTTTTTATTTTTTTAGGCAAAGTAGGTTTTTTCCAATAGTTTTGGGAGAGGGAGATCTTGGGTTAAAACCCCCTCCCCTTGTTTTTTATTTCTAGGAAATTTATTGGGTTTTTTCATCAGAGGAAAAGGGATGGGGTTGGAGTTCAAATCCCAGCCTTATAAATGGCCATGCAAAGGCCTGCATACTCAACCAAACTCAGAAAATTAATTCTCTAAAGCGGCCTGGTGCCTAAGAGGGGTTCAAATCCCCTCCCCTTTGAATTTTTTGCATAGGAAATTAATGAATATGGCACACTAGCAATAAAAAATGAACCAACACTCTATTTCAAATCTAAACCAATACTAAAACAACCATTCTGAAGGCATAAATAACATTTTTCCATGCAAAAATCCACCATAACCAACAAGTTTTTTCTTTCTTTTTGAATTGGGACTGATGGGGGGTTACCTAGATCTGTGTCTGAAGGATGGTGCATGGTTATGGCTGGCTTCCCAATGAAGACCCGCACTTGTTGTTAGGAAGCCTTCCTCTTCCATTGAAGACCTATTGTAGAGCTCCCTCTCCTCATGGCCAAAATGACAAAATGACTCGAGAGAGGGGAGATGGAGGGTTTTGTATTTTTTATTTTTTCGAAATATAATTTGGAGGAATTATTTTTCAGAAAAATGAAATCTGAACTGAACAGTATTGACATGAGGAATTATGATGTGGGAGGGTTTTAGAAGTCAAAATTTACCCTAGGAAAGCCTCCCTTGGGGGGAAAAGAACATGGTCCCATGAAAAGACGAGAAAGGACGAGATGAGTATGTTTGGGTATTGTTTAAGATGTTGATGGGCATAATGATGATCATGGTTTTTATACTGATTCCCATAAGGTGATAGTAGGGTAGAGAGAATCATGACTTTGATATTCATTTGGCCTTACTATCTCTCAACTGATCCTGGAAACGCTGACCCAACAAAATGCAACAACTTTGAACTGACCTGGACTATTTCCAACTGAATTAACCTTATTCCCTGATACTCTCTAATTCCTGACAAGTCTTTTCATACTCAGATAAAAAACCTTTGAAGGAATCCAACTGGTACTCTTTCAAGGGAAGATGTCATAATAACAATGAC
This sequence comes from Picea mariana, assembly GCA_032191745.1. NCBI lineage: Eukaryota > Viridiplantae > Streptophyta > Pinopsida > Pinales > Pinaceae > Picea > Picea mariana. The sequence continues at coordinate 12,980 of JASDQU010208052.1, read as the reverse complement.
CCCCGCCATTGTCTTCGACTTGAACCATAACACAAAGGGCCGCTTGTGGAGGGGTGAATGTGTAAAACACCATGTTGAGCCCAATGAAGATTTTTGGGTCAACATTCTTGGTGTCGAAGGGGAAATTCCTTCCAAAGCATGTAGAACAATGGGATCACCCGCGTGACAGGTGGGAATACTTCATGGAAATTTATACTTTCAAAGTGACTGAGGTGGGTGAGGGGGGGGATTCAACTTTAGTATAAGGACAATTTTTCACATTAGGGATAACCGAAGAATGAAGTGGTGCAGTAAATATATACAACAAAATTTATACTGAGATTCACATAAGATAGAAGAATGGGAATAATGACCTGGGTTTTGTTGAGCAATGTGCCCCAAGTGACGTGGGTCCCTCACCCAGATTATGGATTAACTATGAGAATCAAGGCTTAAGGTGAACCTTGGCTCAACAAAAAGTCTCATGCATACCTTTGATTCTCGACACATAAACAAGAAAATGGGGATATTTTGGAATCAACGACTCACTGAAGAACAACTAGCAAGCAAACTAGTCAATAAAGGGAGAAAAGAAATATAAAAAACCTTTGGTAGTAGGTGCTGAAATATCACAGTGCTCACAAGTGATGGAACTTTTGTAGGAAAAATGATCGTTGCTTGGAAAAATCAGATTTGTAAGTGGTTGGGTAAAGTGTAGTTCCAATCACATAACTATGTAAGCCATCATGCCATCATGGTTTTCAGCTTCACCAAAGAATGATATGCTACCCCCTTAGACTTTCCCCACTGAATTTGATTAAATAACAATAAGGTTTAATCCTATTTAAGATTATATTAAGTCAAAGTTTCCCGTAGGCCAAGCATGATAAAAGGGTTCCTAAGGGTGCATTCTTTTCAAACATCCATATAATAACAAGGACAATACCCTTCCCATTAAATACCAGACAAACCAAAAGGAAGACAACCTACAACATTAAAATGAAAAAGACCAAAACCAAGGGAAAAATCAAAGAGGGGCTTATACTCAAAATTGAAATCAAACATGCAAAAAGACTCAAAATGGAAACCAAGCAGGCAAAAGGCTAAAAATTGAAACCAAGGAGATATATACAAGAATAAAAACGACAACATCAAATACATACAAGAAGGAAAATCAACAACAATGAATACATACAAAAAGGAAAATCAGAAACAGTGAATACATACAAATAGAAAATGAACAAGTGGTGACTTATGTACAAGATGACAAGGTCTCTCAGGAGTAAAAGAAATTTAGGTGACGACCATTCACGGGGAATTGAAGTGGTTCACCATCCAAGGTTTTTAATTTGAAATCATTTGTCCCTAAAACCTCATAGATTGTGTAAGGAACCAACCATAAAGAATCAAACTTGTGATGTTTGGATGGGGCCTCATGTGCTTTGCTCAACAACAAGACATAATCTCCTACTTTGTAATTTACCATTGTGGCTCTTTTATCGAAGGAACATTTAACAATGTCTTGATTCTTTTGGAGGTGTTGGAATGTGTCTTTTCTTACCTCTTCTAGTTCGATGAGTGTGTCTAAACGATGTTGTAAAGGTTGGAAATCATCTTCTGCCTCATCAATAGCCAACCTCAAGGATGGAATTTGTAAGTGAACATGTAGGACAATTGGGGCTGCATACACCAAAGTGTAAGGAATTTGACCTGTTGCTTTCTTAGGGGTTATACGATCAACCCATAAAGAAAAGTTTAAATTAGTGTTCCAATCACACTTGTTATATTTTACCATTCTCTTAAGGACCTGAATCAGATTTTTATTTGTGTATTCAGCCAATCCATTACCTTGGGGATACTAGGTGGAAGATCGAAAAAGTTGGATTCCATATGTGACACTAAGGTGAAGCATGACATCATGCATCAAAGTTGATCCATTATCAGTTAGTATCTCAGAAGGTGTTTCAAAATGGGATAAAATGTTACATTCAACGAATTCTACCACCTGCTAACGCGTAACATTCCTAAGAGCAATTTCTTCAGCCCACTTTTTAAATTAGTCTATAGCCGTTAAGATGAATATGTGATCAGCATTGGAAGGGAGTGAAACTGGCCCAATAAATTCCATGCCCTATCTTGAGAAAGGGACTTGGTCTTCAATAGGCCTAAGAGGTAAGGATGCTAAATTTTGCTTCCCAATGAAGCGTTGGAAAGCTTCACATTTTTGAACCAATAAATGGGCATCTTGGTGGAGTGAAGGCCAAAAGTGACCTTAATGTAAAACTTTTGTTGTAGTGGTTTTGGCTGAAAAGTGACCCCCATAAACCCCTAAATGGAATTGTTCAAGTGCCATTTGGGCTTGATCAGGAGTCAAGCATCGTGCTAAAACCCCATCAAGGTTTCTTTGGTAAAGGATTTGGTCTTGTAAAACATACCAGAAAAATTTTAAACAAATTTTTCATTTGGCTTTAGTATCCATGTCCAGTGGGAAAACACCATTGATCAGAAAATACACGATAGGCCCATACCATGGTTGTGAGGCTAACTCAGTTTTGTTAACCAGTTCTTTGAAATAAATCAATTCATCTACTTGAGGTGGTTCAACTATGACCGAGGGGTGGGATTGGGTTAGAAACTCATCCAACCCTATCCCCCTTATGGTTTTCATCAGTTTAATGTCCAAGTCATATTGTTGCATGCACATGATCTATTTGGACCACTTACTATGCAATTTAGTTTGATTCAAGGCGATGACTAAGAGACATGTAGGCACAAAAACCTAAACTTTGTGGCCTTCGATGTAATGTCAGAATTTATCCAAGGCTTAATACAAAGAATAACCATGCTTCTCCAGTGTAGAATAGTTTAGTTGGTGTGTCTTCAAATTCTGGCTCACGAAGGCGATTGGCCTAATATTTTCCTCATGATCCTTTTGCAATACGATTGCAAAAATTGTCTCCTCTGATGAATTAGTGTACATGAAAAGGTATTTAGATGGATTAGGACTGATTAATATATGGGAAGAAGCAATGGATTTCTTAATGGATTCAAAATCTTGACGGGTAGGGGGGTCCCATTTGAACCGATGTCCTTCTTCATAAGCTGATTTAGAGGTTTGACTACTTGAGCAAAATCAAGAATGAAGTGTCTCAGGAAATGTATCTTTCCAAAGAAATATTGCATTTGTTTTTTATTAGGAGGTAAGGGAAAAAAAATTATTGATACCACTCTCTCGGGATCAACTTTGACACCTTCTCTAGAGATGATGTGGCCCAAACGTTTTCCCTCCATAACACCGAAAATGGTCTTCTTAGGATTTAAAGACATTCCAAACTTACGACATCTAATAAGAACTTGTCCGAGGTGATCAAAATGACTAATTCATTCTTTGGAAAAGACGATGAGGTCATTGAAGTAGAAAACGATCATCTTACCCAATAATACTTTGAAAGCAATGGCCATGGCACGTTGAAATGTGTTCCTAGCATTAATCAAGCCGAAAGGAATCTTGATATATGCATATGTGCCCTAATGGGTAGTGAAGGTGGTTTTGTGACTATCAGAAAGCTTGAGGGTTATTTGATTGTAACCTGAGAAACCATCTAAAAGGGACATCATTTGATCCCTAGAGACTTGTTGGAGGATCTCTTCCATTGGTGGTACAGGGTAGTTGTATTTTAGGGACACCCTATTCAAATGTCAAAAGTCGACACACAAACAAATATCACTAGTTTTATTCCTAATGGGAGCCAAATTAGATACCCATTGTGAGTAACGGACATGGCATATGACCCCAGAGGCTTCCATCTTGTCTAATTCTTCTTTAATTATTCGTTCCAAAGAAGGGTTGTTCTTTCTTTATCTCTTCTTGTAGGGTTTCAAATCAGGGATTATGGGTATAGCATGGACTATCTCCTGCATATCGAAAACCTTGAGATCCTCGTAGGACCAAGCAAAAGCATCCTTGAACTCTATCAATAGTTCCGTGAATTGAGCAATCTCATAAGGAGAAAACTGTGACCCTATATAGACCATTTTTGGATCTTTCTCCATTCCCAAGTTTATAGGGATGGCTTCTCGCACCTTCCTAATAGATTCACTATCGATACTAGGTGCAAAGGTAGTGGAATCATTGGAATCAAACATGGATTCCAGTATAGACAAACCAGGGGGGAATTTATCTGTCTTCAGTTGGATTATGTCCCCATTTTCTTCTTCCAACTCATGGTTGATATGTAAATATTCGAATTCCTCCTTGTTTTGAAGAAAACTACATATTTTTTCGTCAATATTACAAAATTTCAAAGAGTCAATGTTATCAGGTAATGCAGGTCTATGTAAAATTTGGACTTTTATATCTTCAATATACCTTACAAAATCCAAAGTGAAGCAAGAACCAGCCAAGGCCAAAGTATCATCTACATGGTTTGCATCCCTAGGTACGACTTGAATGTTGAAAGATAAGAACTTCTCAATAAGTTCCTTAGCCCTTCGGTGGTATTGTTTGAGGCATGGGTTATGAAATTCATATTCATCTATGATTTCATTCACAACCAATTCAGAAACTCCACTCACCAAAAAATGGTGAATTCCTAAGTCTAAGGCCTTTTGGAGGCCTTAAACTAACTCTTCATATTCAGCCATATTATTAGTGTTAGGGAATTCTAATCGAAAAGAGAAAGGGATTTCCTTCCCCTTGGGATCACACAAAAGAACCCTAGCCCTAGATCCGTGCTTGGATTTAGCACCATAAAAATCCATTCTCCACACCATTTCTTTCAACTTAGAAGAAGGGACATGAGAATCTTCCTCAGAAAACACAGTATACGTACCCATCCCCATGTCTTGAAAAGACACATGTTTTGTATTGTAGGAAGTAGGTACAACCTGCTCTCAGTATTTTGGTTCCCTCCTAATGAGAACTTCAACACCTTTATGAGGAAAGGTGAAGTGGGTTCCTTCCATGAAGTAACAACCCTTTTTGACTTTGGTGGAACACTCCCTCCCTAAAATCATGCCATATGCTTCAAGTATGCATGTTATGATCATGTTTATGAGCATGCTCACATCCAGAGCTTGGTTGAAAGTAATGAATAAGTCTTTGATGTAACTAATGGTTTCTACAATCCTTGAATCCAAAGCTAGCAGATATTTACATGGGCCCATGCATTCAAGACCCAATATCCTCATGACTTGAAGGGGCATGACATTGTGCCTTGCTCCTGTGTCAGCGACACAATTATGGAGCAAAAAATCAGAAATCATAACCGAGATGTAGAATGGAGGAACCCCAGGGTCTATATTGTTAACATCATATGCCTCCTTAGGTTGAGAAGAGGACTCTTTGGAAAGAGGAACTCGTTGTTCTATTCGTAGAGTAGGAGGTGCTTGTAGAACATTTGAAAGGTTTTCAAACTGAGAAGGTATTCTAAGAGCATCTAATAATATCATGTGGGTGGGGACCTTTGCTAGGTATTCAATGATGTTGTAAAGTCCCATTATTGGGAAGTATGGCRATGGATTATTAGGAAAATTTACCTTGTTTGGAKTCCAGGGAACCCTATTCCTTGGAGGAGAAGGTAATCTACCATTCGTGGGAATTTTTCCTTTTTCATTGTCCTTAGGATCGATTTTGGTCCCTTCTACCCCTTGCGGAGTGGTTTTAGGGTCATGACTCCTAGTTTCTACAAAAAAGTTTCCAAAGGCAAAAGGATCATCATCGTAGGGAACACAATATTCCATGTTAACTTGATCATTTTGGGAAGTGGAGGCAAACTTTTTTTTCATTGGAGGTAAAGGGGCTTTTCCAGTTGTAGACAATTCCAATTGATGTGTATACAAGTAAAAATACTCAGGATAATGGAAGTATTGGAAAAAGTGGCACCAATCCACTTCATCAACATGTTTCCTAGGAGGAGGAGTAGGAGGAAAAGGAGGCCTCATCCTCGCAGGAGCAATAAACTGCAAGTCATTCACCTTTCGATTAAGGGAAAGTATTTGGTTGTTCATGTTCATTAACAACTTGAGTGTTTCGTAACATTACCTTTCTTCAATCCTTGAAGTTTKGGTAGGTGGTGGTTCATACCGAGGACCCTCGTTTTGAGGTACCTCATTCCTAGGCCTCCCATTAAAATGGGGTTGTGCTAKAGGTGAGGGAATCATACCAGATTCCTCCATGTTTCTCTCAATTTCTAGGGAGCTAGCCTTGGCTGCATCTAAAGTTTGTATTGATTTATATTTAAATATATACTTTACATTTGGATTCGTAGCGTTCATATAGTAATGGAACAAATTTTTCCCAGATGGCTGGGAAGCAGTTTGGATCCTATTTAAGGTTGAGGTAAAGTGTTGATTAAAGTTTATAATTTTCTCCCCCTCATGGATGGAGATGGTTGTGAAATCCATGAGTAAATAAGCCACATCATTTGCCCCTTGGAAATGATTCTTGAATTATTCGACCATAATGTCCCAATCTGGGTTACTATCATTGGGAAGTAAGCGATACCATCTCCCTGCTTCACCCTCGAAGGTTATACAAAAATTATAATGATGACATCATGAATTTTTATGTCCATAAGTGCTAATGCATCATAGAATTTTTGTAAATGTTCCTTGGAATTCAATGTACCAATTCCATTGAACTTAGGAATCCTGTTTGGGGCATCTGCAGTCATGTCATGAAGAGGTTGTGGAAACCTCAAAGGAGTCTCGGTTTGCCAAGGCATTGCCATTGGAGAAACTATGGGAGGAACAACAACAGTTGTTTGAACAACAAGAGGAACAACTTGAGGGTTAGTAATTGTTGCTGGATAAACTAAAGGTTTCTTTAGTAGGGGGCTTGGAAAAGGAGAAGAGGAAGAGGGTGACTCTACTTGCAYGATAGGTGTAACGTGTTTCTYTGGTTTCCTAGGTGTATGTGCCTCACAACTTGTTTTMTTTTGTGAACTTTGACTTCTTGTAGTCCTTGGAGACACTGTTTCCCTAGTCTTAGGATATTTAAGCCTTGCCAGCTTGCAAGGGGATCAAGTAAGTACTTCAAGTATAAGAGATTTATCACACCAACAATCCTACTCTTTCTGACATGATGTTGATTAACCCAATTATAAACAAAGTTTGTTTTCATTCTTGTCAAAGTGAAAGGCAAAGTATGACATATTTATAACTTCTCATATGAATTAGAGCAAGAAAAATCGGACACTGACAAGGTAAGAGGAAAGGAAAACTCAATGGTAATTATGACTCCTAGATGCAACATAATCGCAAGGGAACTGAACTATAACAAGTACCAAAGAAAATTCCAAAGGATCACTAAAAGACTTTGTCACAAGATTCTGTCAACAAGTGGGAAAAGGACCCCAAAGAATTTGGGTCCAATGCTCAGTACAAGTTTGGGATACAATAAAAAATAAAGAGATTTGCAAATTCCCCAGTATGGTCACCAKAAAAGGGACRTGTTATAAKAAAAATATGTCTGTAGGGATAGACYCAACCTATCTAGTTGTGAAGCTGGTTACATCCTCTTTGATAGMTCGGCATGAGGCAKAGACTACCCACACCTCATATGGTCCTTCTCTTGAGGCGRTAATTAAGAGGAAAATGGAGAGGTGAAATAATTACAAGAAGTCTTTCTTAGGACCACCCACCCTAGGTGTTGTCCTCCCTCAGCTTCTTGGATGGCCAAAATGGCCCAGGGAGTGAAAATTATAGACGATAGGATGAAAATAAGATCACTGAGTTTTAGGACAAAAAACTAAACAAATATAACAATGATCTTTTCACTCCCTTAAAGCGTTGGAAAATGGCCCAGAATGGGTTCCCGTGGTAAGCCAGAGTCCTGGACAATAGACTAGTGGATGCCTTAAGTGAAAAAAGTGAAAAAAGGGGGTGAAATGTGAGATTAAAAGATACAGTCAAGTCTTTTTAGATGACTATAAATTGCAAACAACAAGCCGTTCAAAGCTTTTAAGTTAGAGAAACAAGCCCATAATGGCTCGGTACCCCCCAGGGTGACCTAGAAAGTGATCCCATAAAACTGCCAAATCAAAAGGGGGGCTCTAAATCAAGATGGAAATTTTTTTTACAAGCAATTACAACTATGTTTAGGAGAGTATTCAAAACTTCAATTTCAGTTCATGGATGAAGGGTGGACTGACAAAAGGTTTGACTTTAAATGTATTTTATTGGTGAATTYTTTGTTATTAACACATGCCTTGGACACCGCAYTRTTTTGAAGGTTATCCCGATAAGGAAAACACATCACAGAACTATTCCAACCAGTATAAGAATAGTAGTCTTAGCAGACCATGGTGGTTAGGTTGAAGAGTGCTCCATGCAGTTCAGAGAAGCATGAATTAGCCACTTCTCACCACTAGCGTTTTCTGGCTCTTAAATTCTCTTGGATGGAAGAAGGATACCTACGAAAATGAAGAGGCCCACGACCCCCCTAAAGGGAGTTTTAACTAAGCTTACCCAAGAATAGTAGTATTCCAACCAAGTTGAGCTATTCAACTCCTTGACCGTGTGGTACTAAGGAAAGACCACTCGATTTATACTAACTAGACAACTTCTGAGGGGCTCCTGATGAAGACTCCCCAGCTTTGACACTTAGTATTTTATGAAATTGAAATTTCTTGAAATAAAGATCCAGGCCATGCATGTGGCAAGGTCACGTCTTGCTTTCACAAGCATGCCTTTTGGTCAATGAATTGAAATCTATCTACAAATTTATACAAAAAACAAGTAAATAAGTATGTGACATATATGTCACAACTAAATAATATGTGTATGTATATAGCTAAATAATATAAGTTTTGTTTTGAGTGTATGGGGAGGACCCCTGCTTTGTTTTCAAGTGTTTTTTGGTTTAATGAGTGTTTTTTAGCTTGTTGTTTTTTTTCA
>JASDQU010208051.1:21892-36103 GCA_032191745.1 Picea mariana | reverse complement strand
CTGAGAACACTTTCGCAAATTGTATCTGAGCCAATAAGAGAATTCATTGATAATGTGTTGTGCTTACTAAGACTTCGCTACCTGTTCTATTGCATCGAGCATTTGTTCATCGACCTAAGTTATCCAATCTTGAGTGTGCATGTCAGACGAACTCAGTGCCGTAGAAAAGTATTTCGAAGAATTTCTAATAGAACTTATGGCTAAGAAGGTGATGTCCGTTGGAATTCAAGCTTCACCAACTAGAGGAGTGCAAGCCTCCCCATTGAATGCTCATGAATTCAGACCATCCCGAGCTGCAGCCAAGAAAATAACCAAGCATTGAGATGAATTGGAAAATGTGAAGTTAATTCCATCCATCCTGCTCGACTACATCCCGCCTCTGTCTGATGCGATGAATCGTGACAGTGTCCCCAGGGAATTCGACTACACCTTAGTTACTGCGTACCTACCGAAGGGGATACACACAGAAAAACCATAGTTGGATAAGACCATGACATTAAATATCAGGGACTTCAACCTAGGAGATCGCAAGAAATTTATCATGCTCACCCCTCATAGGCATTTGACTAGGAAGAAGGGGAAGAAGTTGAGGATAATCCCCCAACCATGGACTATGGACCTCGCATAGTCCACCATCCTGAACATAATGAAAATACCCCATTTTGGAAGGAACCAAGAGGTTAACGCTTGCATTAATCTCTTTTTGTCGAGCTTCCATGGTGGCTACCTATGGCTAGATAGACGCATCACCTTCAATACAACACTGATCCATCAGATCATCAGATTGAGCATGCAGGGACCAAACCCGCAATAATTTTACCCAGGAAAGGCTACAGACCATGCTCTGGTGTAGAAGATTAAAGATACATACGACGATATGGAGAAGAGGAAGCGAGGCTACAAGGTAGCCTCCATCCAGAATAGCATAGTGCGCCTTGCTTACCAGTTGATTGCTAGTAAGATAGTCGAGAAGAATAGACCCACGTAGGTCACAGGGTTTGTTGTTGACATCACAGGAACATGCATGGAAGGGATACAAATGAACTGGGGAAAGTACTTATTTAACCAGTTATACCAAGACTGCCATGAAGCTCAGGATCAGGAATATAAGTTCCATTTTAGTTGGCTACTGATCCTCATCGCGTTCATTTCTTGGGAGATGTCGGAAGGTGTAAATTTCCTTGAAATAGAGCCATATGAACCCTTAGCCGTGAAGTTCACCACGCTCTGGTATTCGAGCGATATGGGAAAACAATGGTAGTCAAACGTGATGTTCCACATCTACTACCTGCAATTAAAGAGGGCTATTGAGGTTGTCCCTCGTATGACACCGAACACCCTACATAGGTTCAAGCCATTTGTGAAGTTCCATGCGAACATACATTTTATCTATATCACTGCATGTGGAGACGAACAAAAAGAATTAATACAAAGTTACTACAAACTCACAGAGGAGGACCTAGAAGAAATAACTAAGGAATTGCCTGTAGAGATCCTTATCTCGGTTGACCCCGCAAAATTGTCCAAACCCGAACTAATCGAAAGCCCGGTGGTGACTTGCGAAGGGTATGATACACCTGGAACTAGTAGAAGGAAGAAGACAAAAGAGGTACAGAAGCTAAAAAACACATCTGAAGGGACTGCTTCAGAATCACCTAGTGGAGGAGGTGATGATGAAGTAGACAAAGAAGAGACCAATGGAAAAGAATATCAGCAGAAGCAAGGAGAAGTAAAACCACCACATAATCCCCCTGATGATACAGAGCCATCTAACAAAAAAAAGGTTTCTCCCATGAAACCCACATCATGGAAGAAGTCAAAATCTAGTAAGACCAAGCTACAAACTGTGCTCATGCTCAATGACTTTGACATCACCATTGCAATTGTATCAGACACCTCGAAATATCTTTTTTAGAGAAATGAATCTAAGCAAGAGACTGTGTATGAAAGAATTGAAGTAGAACTGGAGTACAACAGGCCCTTCACCCTAGCCGCGCAGTGTCCACTACGCCCTCGCCACCAGAAGAAACATAGTTGGGAGATGAGCCTACCCAACTCCACAGACTAGCCAATGTGACCGAAGCTCGCCTTCGTCGCGCACAGGAAGAAACAAAACATGACACAGTGGCCCTGAAGCAAGCACAAGAGGAAGTGATAGAGAAAAGTCGAGTTGCACAGTAGGAAAAGGATGACCTACAAACAAAGTTCGAAGAGGAGAAAGCGCATATCCAACGTAAGAAAGAACAGATGATCGCAAAGAAGGTTAGAGTAAAAGAAGCAGTCAGAAGAGAACTTTGCTCTGTGATGGGCTTAGAGAAAAAGAAGGAAGACCCAATAGAGCACCAAGTAGCGAAGCTTGCTGAAGCCATCCAGTGGCTTCAACAGATAATAGAAGATCTAGAGCTAGAAATAGTACCAAGTACTCCGCAAGATGTGCGAGACCAAAGAGAAGCCACTTCCCATATCACAATTGAGAGGATCAGAGAATTATCTTTGGAATGTAAACATCTTAGAAGTCGAAGTGTGTGGATTTACAAGCGACTTACTGAGGACCCTGAACTAAAGACACTAGAGTCACAACTCCAGGAGGCAAAGCAGTAAGCAACGACAACACAGGCATAGTTGAAGCTCCTGTCAGTAGTTGGGAGAATGAAAATATCCAAGGAACAATGCACTGCTTAGTAGAAAGTCCATACCATACAGAGCAAAGTCATTGAAGTGATTCAGAGGCTCCAACCAGTCCGAGACAAAGATTTCCAATTGTTTGAGGAGATTGAAGGCCGAGGAGTAGATCTAGAACAAGTAGTCACTTCAATAGAACAATGCTTAAAGGGACCTGTGAATGAGGAAGTTATTCAAGAGTTCACTGAGCAGGAGGCCTTGGCGAAGCAGCTCAAGCCAGGCTCGAGGATTTTGAGGCAGAGCTACCCAGATCAGAGTAACTTGAGACGAGTCACAGGTGAGTGTTGGGAGCTTGTTGGCCCTTGACCAAGTTTTGGAGATCCTTGGTCAGGTTTGACCTATTTTGGGACTTCGACATGTTGTCTAAGGTGGAGCGTAAATCAAAGTGGAGATCGCGGGATCTCGACCCCTTGTTTAGCGATTCTTTGGTTTTGGGATTATGTAACGAATATCAATATGTCGACCCATGGGTTTACCCATGGTTAGGCCCTTTTGTAATGTATAAATAGATGTTTAGGCGATGTAAGAAGAGAAAATGTGTGCATATGCATGATGTTGTGCTAAATGCAAGTGATAGTTGTAAATGCTTTGTGCATATTGTGTGAAGCTTGCAAGGCTAAGTGAAAGTGACTATAAGAGACTATGTAAAGCCTTTGTGCTATAACCTAGCTTGGGAAAGGAGGATCTGGCAGAGTGCGCACAGATATCCTGTCCTATGCAGAGTAGGATCATGTGGCTTTGTGCATGTAGATGATTGAGAGAAGACAATAAAGAGAAGAAGAGTTGGTGGACGTAGCCCCAGGCTGGGGGTGAACCACGTATATCATGTGTTATGGTTTCTTTGTTCATTATGGTTGTTTTATTGTTCATATATACTTAGTGTAGTAATGTATATTTAGATGTATCTAATATGATAGCTTAGTTCTTGGTAATGTAAATAAGTACCAGATCTGATCTATTTTGATATGCTTAGTACTTGAATGTGTTGAATCTTGTTGAATACTGCACTGCGTTGTAATTAGGGTTTATCTGTGCTGAAGACAAAGGCTAAGTACTAATGAATGATAACTGCTAAGTGCTATGTTAAGGTTTTGTAATCACATATCTGTGTCCCATCTAGGTTGCAGACATCTGAGTCCTGCAACCGCCCCTACCTCTACCTCGGGTGAGACTTCATCTGCTTCGCAGGTGTTTCCGAAAGGGCCGATAGTTATGGTTTTGTTGTCGCGTTGTTGAAGGATTTAACCCTAGGTCTGCCCTTGTGCCAAAAAAGTCCATGGTGATGAAAAATTAGTATTATACTACCAATGTAAAAGCATTAATAGTTTTCATTGGGTGATATGGATTTTATTCCATTCCATTCAAGTGATAATCAATTGACTTTAACAATGATTTTTTAAATTTAAGCATATTGATCATCTCATCAATCTATGCCCCTCCTTTAATTTTATAGGGCATAGACTCCTATCCATCCAAAATTTAGTACAAACCCTGAACTCAAAATTGAAAATTCATAATGAAATGAAAGTCCATAACTAAACTGGTTACGTTCATGCTTGGTTTCTATATTGAAAATTCACAATGAAATGACAGTCCATCACTAAACTGGTTATGTTCATCCTTGGCTTCTTTTTGAGTTTTCAATATATTTATTCAAGAAAATGTGAAACAAAAATATACTTTGAAATACAAATTGAATTAAAAACATGATCTAACCCTTTTTAATATGTATAATTAAAATATCCTTTAATATAAGAAGTGATTTTCAATAAAATTTATATTGATATAAATTGTTTGTGTACCGAAAAGGGTAGAAAAGGGTTGATGGATCATCAATCCTCTGCACATTGGAAGTATTCACTAGTGCCATTAATATGACACCTATGAGTGTTGTTCAATATCACTGAATAAATTTCTATTCAAAAATTTGCAGGGATAACAACACACCATCCACAATACAAGGTCTACATTGAGTAAACTTCCAACTTTATTATCATGTCACAAATCACATTCTTTTTCAACTTAATTTTTTCAATCAAACTTAATGAAAACTATGTTTAAAATGTGTGTTAGGTAACATCATACACATTTTTCAAGTAGCTCATAATTTCAATTTTGTTTGATTTGCTTCAAGATATTGAAATCTAAATACACATTACAAAGCAATTTAATATATCAACACTTTTGGAATCAAAATTCACAATTTTAGCCCCGGATGGGGTGCCACATCGCAAAGTTGAGACATGCGGGAAAATTCTAGGCTGTGCCATTAATATAACCCATCAGTGACCATCCCTTCAGCATTAAAATGGGAACGAGCCCGTGCAGGTTTAACCAGGGGACAAGGCCCTTCGCACAAGTGAACAGGACGGCACACCAGTGCACTAGGAGTCCAGCCTTAATGGCCAAGGCAGTCACCATCATTCTCATCCTTATCAACCGCCTCGACATCAATGAGAGGTATTCGAATTTCACAGAGCCGAATGGAGAGCCACCAAATTTTTGGAGCAGGGGTATCCATCCGCTGGGAACTTCAGACATCTCCAGTTTCCTCAACATGCCCAGGGCATGAGAAAAGCCTCACAGGGGCACAACTTGGTACTCATTTGAATCACGCAGGCAGAGGCAGAAGAATTTCAAGAAGGTGTTGGCCTTGGCATCCTCATGGAGAAATAGGAGATTCAGGAGACTTCGAATGCCTCCCATGGCATACGTGGAAGAGATTACCCTAGATGAGGCCATGCAAAGTTATCCTGAGCACCCTCTTTTCATAGTCTTGGACAATTGGAATCCTTACACCGATTTTGGCAATGAAGACAAGATTTTGGCTCCAGGAATACCGCATGGTCACAGAGCAACTCACCCGGCAGAGGAATTCACCACCTGCTATGTTGAGGAAGAGGTATCGTTCTGTGCAAATGCAAAGACCGACCCACCCAGTGGTGCACCTCCGGAGGAAGTGACTCAGCTGAACAAGTGGCAGGCACATCAAGTCAATGAAGCAAATGAAGGCGAAGGAGAAAACCAGGCACAAGGGCCATTTCCCTTGGCCTCTATTGAAGGAAATTGGAAGGAACAACCTCCTTTCACCAACCCGGGGTACCTAGCACTAATATTTGAAATGCGGAGCATGCTGGATGATCAGATATTTCGAACCATTCAAATCAACCAATGACTCAATATGTTGTACGTTGCACACTCCAGGACTCTCCCGAGAAGGCAGTGCCCTACGTGCGCACAAGCTTATGCAATTCCTGCAGGATGGTGAAAGCACGGGGAAGAGGACGAGTCGACTGGTTAAAAGGTCTTGTGATGTCCATAGATAGCAATCTCTTTTTGTTTCATAACAAGCCTTTAGCCCAGTTAGATCATAGTAATGTTGTAAGTAGGTTGTTAGAATATAGACTGAACCTAATGGCCATGCGTCCTGGTTTCCTTTGGGCAGGACAACACTCTGCTAATTTTGTTTGTTTGAACACAAGTGGCATAGAATGTCCAGCTGTCTCGGTTTCCTGTTCAAGCGGGACAACTGGCATTACAACTAGACTCTGTAACTCTGCAACTCTAATATAAACAAGATAAAAAATTCACAATTTCATAATTAAAATTGATACTTTTTAGGATGTTTTTAAATTTTTTAATTAGGATGTTAATCATACAATACCTTGAATTCTAAATATACTCCAAATTCAATTAAAAAAATGAAAATATAAATGCAACAAACCAATCCTTAGTAGATGGTGTTATTTATTTATTTTTGTTATCAGGTCACAAAATCAAATTCTTTTTCAACTTAAGTTTTTTCAATCAAACTTAATGAAAAATATGTTTAATATGTAGAATATAAGTAGTGTTAGGTTCATCATACATAATTTTCAAGTAGCTCATAATTTCAATTTTGTTTGATTTGCTTCAAGATATTGAAATCTAAATGCACATTGTAGCAATTTAATATATCAACACTTTTGGAATCAAAATTCACAATTTCATAATTAAAATTGATCCTTTTTAAGATGTCTTTAAAATTTTTAATTAGGATGTTAATCATACACTACCTTGAATTCTCAATATACTCCAAATTCAATTAAAAAAATGAAAATCTAAATGTAGCAAACCAAGCCTTAGTAGATGACCTATTATTTTTTATTTGTAGAATGATATTATTCCCATATATATATTAATAGAGAGATGTATGATATTATGAAAGGTACTACATTTAGTGAAAGTTTTTCTAAGCCATCAATAGTCCCTTATAATGACATGGAAATGGGTCATAGTTTTGATATGAAGTTATCCTCTTCATATGAAAAAACATTTCAATCATTGCAAATAATGAACACAAATCCTTTATGTAGTAAATTGGTTATGCATTAAAGGATTTGTGTATATGATGGATAATTTGTAGGATTAGTATAATCACCCAAAGTATAGGTTATTTTAGGTTCCCTATACAATCTATAGGTTTTTCCCTCAAATTGTAAACAAGGCTCAGTAAAATTTATAATTCATCAAAAATATAACTTTTCTTATTTGAATGGACCATGAACGTAAACTAAACCAAATTATTCTAGAATCCTAGATATTCATAAATATATGTACTTTCAATGAAAAATATAAAATTCTGGAATGTACATTTCACTTGTTTAAAAAAATCATAATGGTATGCCATCTTAAATTATTCGTTCATGATCGGCTTTGGAGATTTGCCATTTTCTAGATTTTGTTTTTTTTCTTGATTGAAATTCTATTAACTTTCTGCACGTTGCAGATACCAATTGACTATATTGACAACTTATGACATCCAAATGGTAGTATTGAAAGTGAACATGAGTATCGGTTTGATGGGTTTCTTGAAAAAAATATCATTTCAATACAATGGATCCTCTTTCATATATAAAACCGTTATCATAAAAATATTCTAATAACCTCATATTTTGTTATGTGCATCACATCAAATAATATTTCACATTTTCAGTGTTGTCTATAGGTGCAACCACACCAAAAATATCTCCTGCAAATAATTTGATATGTTCCAAAAAGTAGTTCGTGTTAGATTATCACACAAGTAAATCTACAAGTTGTTTAAATATTTAAACATAAAAATTACCTTCTCTAACAAGATAAGAAACTCTATCGCCATCAACTGACAATACAGTTTCATTTGATTCCATCTCCTCTGAGATTGCAAGTGAAATTTTCCCTTTTATATTAAGTTTAGTATGTATCCAAGATTTAACATATTTCACATTTTTGTTTTCGCAAATCTCTATGGATTATGTGTCCTCTATGAAAACTAAACAAAAACAAGATTCATTTCTTCTATCAAATGCAAACACATGTTGATAGATTTTTGTTTTAACTAAATGCACTTTTCGTGTCCCATTTATTGTACCGGCTTCAGATGGGATTGATCTATTTACATCTTGGATTCCAATATACCAAAAAACCTTGCACAAGACAAGAACTTGTTAACTGTAAATCTACCAAGAAAATGATTGAATATCATATAAATTTGAACACATGAATAAAAATATCTTGTGTACATGTGTAACATGTATATATGTACACAACTATGCACATCTATTGACGGATTATTTTCATGGCTTAGTGCTAGTTTGAACCATTCAACAACTTGATCAACAGATTCAAATCAATTGGTGTGAGGGTTCATCTGATAACTTCGTAGTGCTCGTTTTACACATGGCCCTTGACCGCCTCAAAAAAAATCCAACAATGTGTAATGTTTGATTTCTTATGAAGACAACAAAACCAATAGAATGATTGTGAATATTTGAATTGACCCTCACATCCATCTGACCATATCCAATGTTGATCGGACCCAATCCCATGTTCTTTCAATGAATCATAAAATTGATCAAAACAATGTTGTACATAATGTGTATCGTGTGCTCGATCATCACTTATATAAAAGTGATATTCTTTAATAACATGTAGATTGCCATTGGTGCTTTATATGTTATCAAAACTCTATTGAGCATGTCTATATAGAACATGGACACATATAGTGATTTGATCAGAATGATAATATTCACTTTGTATTTCTTTTTGTGCAGCGAATGTGTAATTCTCTGCAAAATCAACTACAGACAAAAATGTCCCTGGTGGAAACACTTCATGAGATTGTTTGAACTGTAGGTGTTTCCATCAAGATCTATGTGAATGCTTGGTGTATTTATAAATTTCTTCCTCAAACTTCTTCAAAAAATATATCACATAGATTTTATCTACTTTCAAATCAATCCTTTTGGAAATAACATTTGAAGAATGTGGAGCCCTGCTGCTGATATATTCATATCTCTTCCAATTGACTGTTATATTAGAAAATGATTGATCATTCATATCAATAGGATACTTTGAGTGAAACAAACTTATATTTCCACAACGATCACATTTGTTTCCACCAACACATTTTTTTTGGTAAAATAATTCATCACCTTCTCTGTCACATAGAATTTTTACCAAAATCAAGAAAGTGTCATAATATAACTCAAATTCCACATGATATTGACAAAAATAAGTGTCACAAATAGTGATGGGTCTAACAAACCATGGTATTTGTTGCACAAATGTATTAATGGAATTTTTAACTTATTTGTGCTCTTGTTTGAACTTATTGAACAATTCTATTTGTTTCATTGACAATATATGTTTTGGATGTTCTTCACATTTTTTCGTTCTATTCTTCGTCACAACATATCGCTTCTATGTGCTAAAACACGAGATTCTGCAACCAACAATTACAGGCCAGTTCTTTGACATTTTCTACAAGTCTATCTTTGTAGGGTTGTCTAGAAGTAACTGTCCAACAAGCAAGTTCATCATTTGCATCTATTTGTAACTGAAATTTTCTATGTTTGTACAATTTTTTCTTGGCGTTCCCATCGTTTTTTTCATTTGTCGTGTCAAACGATATTTTATATTGATAGATGAAACAATTGTTGTTTGTATCACTCTACGTGCAACACTTTGTTGACAGGCAAAATTGACCGCTCGTCAACTGGAGGAGTGAATCCGGTCCGGGGTTGTCTAATTAACCCAAGCCGTTTGGATTAATTCACTCCGATGGGTTTTTCGGCTCCGTTGGCCGATCTAAGTCCTAAAGAAAGAAAAAATAACTAAAGGAAAAAAAAACAATAACCTAATAAATAATAATTACTAAAATCTATAAGTACATTTAAATGCATATATGTACAATTTATTTAACTGAAATATGATCAATAACTTTATATAAAATCTGTACAAAACACGAGTTTTAATCTAAACTCGTAAAAATCAAATGTAAATTAGTTACTTTAACAACAAAAATAAAGAAAGTGAAAATACTATTTAATTTTTTTGGTTTATTTTCTTGGATGAATACATTCATGAAATCGAATATTAAACTACTTAATCAAACATAAAATTATAGGTAATGGAAATCATATCATATATATAAAACTTCTAAAATAAACAAACAAACAAAATAAAATAACAGACTAACCTATTAACACATCCAATGTCTCTTCAACAGGGAATATCCAGCCACCTTTTCCGGGAAGTAAACCTGCAACGAATCGTAATGTTGTTCCGAACAAAAGCGAAGCAATCCATTGGAGATTGAGTTTTGATAACAGAACATAAAAAGGACACAGTTACAGTGATCTAATGATTTACAATTAATTACGACGAGATAAATCTTCCTGTAAGAACTTGCATGTAGACATTCAACAGAAATTAGAGATGAATCTCCTAATTTAAATTGGATAGATGATCACTGTGTATATATTGTATCTGAAACATAATATATGGGCAGCATATAAAATCAATCCTGTCAAATGGTAATAAATCACGACGATGAAAGCAATCACAATCTATTATCAAATTAACATAAACATAACCTGAATCAAAACATCATACAAAAAAACTAAAGCTGTAACGTGCATTCTGTTTCATTCAAGACTGCGATAAAAACGCCCATACTCTTGCCCCAGGCTGAGATGATCAATTCTTACAAAATGATATGTTTATATAGGTTTCAGGAAACATATATGTTTCTTGTTCATAAGATCAAATTGGTTTCAAAAAATAAAGGGGGATGCAACAACCCTGATTTCACTACAAACAGTCTAATTCTGTTTACTCAAAATACAAAATTGATATGGCTAGGAGATCTCAAAAAGTGTCTCATATCATCTTTGAAATCATGGGTTCCTTAATTATCCTGAAAACAAAATAAAATAAGAAGATCTCAAATATGTTTTTTGTCATCAAATCAAACAATTCAAATTTTCTTAACTGGCTACAGAATCTTGCGATTCTGTAGCTAGTTATAATAGGAAATGCAATATTATTTTATTGAATAAACAAAACAGCCTAATCTTAATAATAAATATAGTTTATTCAATCAAACCAAATATCCTAACTTAAGAATGACACAATCATGCTATTAAATTAAAAAAATCATACCTCTAATCATGAAATCAAAATGTATCAAGAAACTTTGGAGTTAACGATAGTTGTAGCTGCCTCTACATTTTTGAAAATCACATGACCTGTAGTTTTCAAATGCTTCCCCTTCCCTTGGATGATGGATTCAAGTCTGTTGTTTTCGTTTGTCAACATATCAACTTGGTCTCTTAAAGACTTGACTCGTGACTGTAGCAATGAGACATCGGTATAGTATCTGTCAATCCACGATCGACACACATCACATTGTGACTGTAAGGAGTTTGCATTAGAACGAACAACATTATGGGTCGGAGAATCCTCCATGCGGATGGTAGATTTATCACAGAGCTGGATACCAGGGAATTCTGGGTTATCTTTCAAACAAGGAGGCAGATTATTGACATAGTTATAGGGTCAGTCAGGGTATAGTCCAAATGACACGGGGTCCTCTTCAGCAAGGAATTTGTCAATTTCTGAGTCTGAACTTTCGCTTAGTTCAATCATGATGATCGTGTTTGCACGGGGGTTTGTTTTATTTCAAATACTATGAGAAATTAACCGACCAGCTCTTTTGTTTTTGAAATTGACATCAACACTACCTTTTAACTTCTTTCCTGTAGGCTTCTTCACAGTTTTAATACAATCCTTTGGGTGTGAAACCGGTCGAATGTCCTGTCGAATGACCTCAGGGTAGCTCGAAGGTTCGCTATTAGGGGAAAAGGCACAAGACAGGGGAGATGGAAGAGAGGTCGTTGGGTTCACAAGGGTTTCCTCAACGACTGGCTTATCTACTTCTCCCAACTCAGGGTTACCAAAACCATTTCGCATAATGAATGAATCCCAACAATCATTTTGTGACTCTAACTGATGCATGAGGATAATTTTAATGAGGCCATGGTGAAATAGACTTGAATTTGACCTCTGTTTCCTAAATCTTTTCCCCATTTTATACAGACTTCTGAGTAGATAATAAGGCATATTCAACGGAAAACCAATAAAACTCATAAGCAGGCGTAAATGATATAGGAAAACAAGTCTGAATCGTCCCTCACATGTGATGAATTGCTTCACTACATCAAGTAATTCATGCCACCTAGGTTTCAAGAATGAAATTGGCATACCTCGATCCCAGCTGGTTATTTTTCGTGAGGTAAACAGTAAAGTCCAAGGGACTTCCTCCACTTTCGCGTTTATGAACCATTTCTGACCAACCGCTGGCAATCCCGTGGCTTGAATTAGGAACTCTTCGGTTACTTCCAACTACACATCATCGATTTTTTCCCTACAACCATGAAAGGTTAAGGCAAACTCTTGGGCAAACTGAAGATTAAAACCCTGAAACTTTTCGATGAAAATATGCCAACCATTCCTTTCCAAATCTTCCCTAGCATTATCATATGAGAGTAGGGTTTGGATTCCATTTGGTTCAACCCTTACCACTAAATCCATACTGAACAGACGGGTAATTAACGCACAACACATAGGTAGGGTTTGAAAAAATGAAACAAAGCCATAGCCCCGAGCCTTATCAATACATGTTGTGATGATTCAAACGATGGGCAAGGTGTTTAATCAAAACGCGTGTGAAGAGTTTTGTGAAACCCGAGACCATGCTAAGGACTAATGGCATACTGTACATTGTATGTTGCCTTCACATTGGGTACATGCTAGGACCAGAGTACTCTAAAAACATAGTGCACGCATCATAGTTTGATTGCAAAGTTAGGTAGGTTTACAAAAATCGAATAGTCAAAAGTTTCATGAAAGAAATATGATAAAAAATCAAACGAAAATCCATATAAAAAAATCAAATATCAAATGGTGGGGGTATTTCGTTCATACAACCATAAATCTCTTAGGCATGCTTAGAATCGAAAGGGTCACAAACAAGGAGAGCAACATGCTCATAGCAAGAAATCACAATTCTGTAATAAACCATATGCTTTCAATGAAATTTTAAAACATAATAGTAACGATAGTTGCGAGTTTTCATGCTTTTAGTCATGAAAACAAAGCATGAATATATGATAGGTAAAATGTGACGATTTACAACTGTCGTTTAGAGAAATGCTCATAAAGAGTAATAAAATTTCATAGACCCTGTGTAGGCAGCTTATAAAAATAATAATCACATAATCGCTGCCAACAATGGCGACATGCTGGGAGAAGCAGTTATCTCTGTCACACGAACGAGTTCAGGTTAGAATAATCTGAAAAACTTCGAATCAAAAACAACCAAAAATATGTTTGAGCATCTCAAATAATTATAACGCAGTCCGGTTTCAGACAACTTTTACTTTTAAAGAAACGAAAATTGCTTACAATCTTGGCAAAAGAAAGCCACGATGTTAAGTTAAATTCTCCAATGCTGTTGACAGGGCTGCTGCTACCAGCAGACATCCATAGCCTCGACATGGATGTCAATTAACCCACTCTAATATTTGTATCCTTTCAAGAAATTCTAGATCAGAACGAAGGGCGTTTAAGGCTAAAACAGAATCCATATCTGAGAATTTTCTTTTACCTGACATTGCTTCACTGCCAGCAGGCCTGTTCAGTACCCCAATGAAGTTATCTTGGCATCATGCATGCATTTACCCGCTGCCAGCAGACCTGTTCAGTGTCCCGACGGGATTACAAGCACTTCCCACAACTCTCTGAAATTTTATATTATAGTTTTTAAAGATATTCAATAGAGTGGGGTGACGCTGAAAATTCTAGTTTTTTAACACATCTTGATATGTCACAGACCTTGAAATTTTTTTTTTAGCTGTCCTTCATCAAGATCTAGAAATGGTTTATTAATAAAACTGACTTTCAAGAACAGGGAGACATCGTTGAGTTGTTCTCTTAAAGAACATGGACAGTGTAAAAATGATTTTTTATAGATGGTCGTGAATACTTTCAATTGCATATTGAAACCAAGAAAACGCTTTTCAAACAAAATTCATCTTTAACAAGGCTACAATTTCAGAGAAATACAACAATTGATGTTTTGACAACTTTCAGAAGTCATTTTCGAGGGGAAGTTTTTCTGTTTTCTTTGTCTGAGCTAGCCCGTGGTGCAGTCATGTGTGTTTC
>JASDQU010208050.1:8516-21087 GCA_032191745.1 Picea mariana | reverse complement strand
CATGGCATTATGTATTACCTTGTGCTTTGTGTGATAATAACATTTAAAAAGTAAACATTTAAGGGTTTCTTTTAGGATTTTGTTTATAGTAATTATGAGTTCAATTACCACATTATAAAAATGTGTCATTTTCATACCCAATTTTAAAATGGGTGCTACCGGTAGCAGTACTTTTCAATTTGATAGTTGATTTTAAGGTTTTGGTTTTAATGATACCAAGTGATAAAAATACGATTTAAAATGATCTCAAAATTTAACGTTTTGAAAAGAAAGAAAAAAAAATCAAAAACATCCTATTTGTTTTTAGGTGTTGATTTTAAGGTTTTTCTGAGCTACTGTCTAAGTTTTGAAGCCCATGTTTGAAAAATGTTGTAATTTTCACCCCGTTTTAAAAAATGGTGCTACCGGTAGCACCACTTTTTGATTTGGGGGTTGATTTTGATGTTTTTTATGCAAAAATATGGATTTTTTGGGCCAGAGTTCTCGTTTTGAGGTCACAGTTCTCATTAAGTTGGTAATTATGTTATTAGCGAATGCAGGGTTGTTCGAAGACGGAGAGGGTCCTTGACTGCCCCCTTTCGCACTTGTAGAGGCTGGGGTTATGTTTTGCCCATGTTGGAATGGATTCGTTAACACAGCAGGTTGTTGTTGTGTCACAAACTTTTGGGCCTCTGCAAGCCGAGGACACTGGTGGGTCGGGTGATCTTTCAAGCACAGGTTACACAGATACCTCGCCTTTTGTTTCTCAATGTTTCCCCCGCCAGCATTATTAGTGGGTTTCTTATCCCCCTTACCCTTCTTTCATTGTTTTTTTTTTCCATCAGGCTATTGGGTGGCCTTTAGATTTGTCAATTCAACTGTGTGTACATCCGACGTTTGGGTAGGGGGAGCAGCCGAAACAGTAGTTTGGTTGGCCACTGTATGTTGTATAGACAATTGCTGCATTTGTTTTGTCAGTTGTTCGGCGGGCTTGGTTTGTACTGAACCTACAATACCATCGGCATGTGGTCAGGCTCTCTGTCTGGTTTTATCAAGTATGGATCGTGGTGCATCGGGAAAAACCTCGTATAGTAAACCAGAATGAGAATAAATTAGCTCAAGCTGTTGAGCTCTCATGATGGCATCTTCTTCGGAAAACACTCCCGATGTTGCGACGTCTTTGGACAACTATGGGACCAAAGACTTAAGGAACCACTCAAGCAGGAATGTTGGTGGAACTGGTACCTTAATTAAACTCTTCTGGCGTCTCCACTCTTGGATGTGGTCAGAGATATGGTCTGCTTTTGTCTATTCAAAATTGGCCAGCAATTCTGTGCCGGTGTTGTATCTCACAGGTAATTGGAAATGGTTTAGAAATTCCATTGCCAATTTTCCGAAGAAAGATTATCTCGAGCGGTTGAGCTTGATGTACCATTTCGCGGCACTGCCGATGAGAGTGCATTGAAACAATCGCAATTGTACGGAGTCATCTTTCAATGAATTAGATGAGCACCAAATATGGAAGGTGGTCACATGATCCCCCGGATCTTCGTTAGGCTTGGCCTCGAACTTTGGTATGTCCGAAAGAAATTTCGTCGGCATAGGAGGCCAACGTGGATCATGACAGATGGGGTCATTCAACAATATTGTCAAGTCTGGAAAATGTAAAGTTGCCAAGAAAGGTAGTTTTGGTTGTTGTTGATGATAAGTAGTTTTGGTTGTTGTTGATGCTAACCATGGAAAAAGGGGCCTGGAGTTTGACTGGCACCAAGTTGCCAGGAAAAGTTGGGTGGTTGGCTGGGGTTCTGGTAAAAACCATGGCCATGACCAGCATATAGATTCTGCGTGTGAGGAGACATCATCAGCTGATTCCCAAAATAGGACGTAGATGGTTGGGCATGCATTAAATTCGAAGGACTTTGGGAAGGGTTTCCCCATGCCGATCCCGTGGGCATAGGCATAGCACCTTGTCTAGGGTTCCATTGGTTGTGAAAAGAATTGCCCCAGATCGGCATTCCTGACAAGGGAACTGATCCTTGCCAAGAATTCCAAGGTCGTGATGTGGAAGAAGTTACTGGGTTTACCCCATGTGTAGGAATAGTACCCTGCATAGGATTAGGTTAGCCATAACCAGGGTTTCCCCCGGTCGGGAAATCCGCTGACGAGAAAGTGTTGTTACCAAATGCACAGAATAAAGAAAACGGTGTCGACCCTACCGGCATATTATGAGAAGGTGGTCCTTGACTCCCTACTCCAATTGAACTATGGTGTGTGTTTGGTTCGACGGATTGCTGGTGGGTACCACCGAGTGAAGGGGAATAAGGAGGTATATGACCTCCCCCATAAGGGAAAGCATTAAAACGAGCTGAAGTGCCTCCCATGGGTTCTTGCAGAGGAGTGTTAGAGCTCCCTGCCCCCAGACCTAAAGTTTGCAAAGTGGAGAAGGATAGTACAAGACTTGTACCTGAGCTAGGCATCCCGTATGAGAATGGAGGGCATGTCGCACTCTGTTTGAAAGGAGCAGTGGCTGTCACCAAGACAGGATCGAACCACTGCTCAAGGTAGAGGCAGTTGAGACCGTGGTGGCTCAAACTGGCGATGGTGGGGTAGGAGGTGGAACACCCCCTATGATGACAACTGTGGTGGGAATATCAAGAATCCCAGAAGAAGAGACAGGATTTTCCTCCATTACCGTCTGCTTTAAAGGTGTCGAAAGGTCCTTTAACAGATTTTGGTCAGGTGTGATTTCCGGTGAGCCGATCACTTCAAAAAACCCTTGTTGGTCTAGCTTTCTCCTTAGCGGTGGCGAGGGTGGCTCCAGTGTAACTGGTGGTAGGCCAAGAAGATTTCATGACCGGAGGATCTCGTGATCCTCCACTGTGTGAGAAGATCAAAGACACACTAGGGATTTCTATTCATTCAAAAACAACACACACTAGGAAAGTCCCTATAAGATAAAACAAGCAAACACTAAACTAGTTGGAAGAATAGTTACAACAACCAACACTAGAGAAACTTACCGGTGCAAGTGAAACTCGAACATGGAAGCACCCTCAGGGTATACCCTACAAATCGTGGCTTGATATCTATCCTAGTTATTGCAGTATACCCTTGCAGTCACCTGTGTATGTCCCTAAAAAAGATAGGCAACTAGGTTTCCAGCACGCAAACAGTCACCAGACGGGTACAGTCGATAGTCGGGTAGACCACAATGAGTAGGGTATCAAGCTCGAAACCTGTCAAGGGTATCGAAATCAAGTGGTCTGGAAGACAACTAAGGACCTTGAACGAATTTGAGACCCACGAAGCTCCGTGGCAAATGCAATCAACGGAATCCCAAGACAAGCCCTCTATATGTGTTCTCCACTACGATTGGTCTGGCTTTGAAGGGGTTATCTCTATTACCTTTCCGCACGCGACCTCATGTTTAGCCCCTGTTTTATAGGGGGGTCCTAGATAACTTTCACGATACTGGACTTTTAACACTCCCTAGCTCAAACTCCAATGTTTGATTTAATGGCCTTGAAGAGTTTCCTCTCCAACCTAACTCAAGGCCCTAACCCTAAACTAGTTGGTTGACCCTACAAACATAAAAAGTCTAATTAATTTTAGATTTAGTGTTAATTTTTATGGCTTGTCTTAAGTCAAAGGTTATNTCTTCTTGACTCAAATCTTAATCAACTTTTCAAACTAAAATTTTCTAAGATATTTGAATAGCAAACTCAAAGAAGGATTTCACTTGACTACAAGCTACTTATAATCTAAGTAAACCGTCAAGAACTTATGAAAGCAAAGACTTTTCCTGCTTACTAATGCAAACCAACACTATTTAACCCAAAAAAAAAATAAAAAATTATTTGAATGCTCACAAAGAAAAAAAGGAAAAATATCAACAAGTAAAGACCAAGAAAACTTCTGGCCTAAGCGCAGATAAAAAAGATTCACTTTAAAAATAACACACAAGCAAATTAAAACTGGACTCTCACACTTGTCTAAAAACCCTATAAAAAGAAAATTTTGAGGAAAACTTCTTATTTAAAAAGAAAGTTATTGTTGTGATCAAACCTAAGTTACTGACCGCTATGACAGAGACCCAAAAACCTGAGAGGTATAACTCTTGACAAAGGAAAGGATGATTGCCTCACCTTAAACAAAAATTTTCTCCACAAGCACGTTGCTGACAGTTCAACAACAAGCGTGTGCACACGAGATGTGTAAAGTCAGGGCGCATGTACATGCATGTAGACCTTATACAGGCCGTGTGTACTTGTGAAACTCTAAATAATGAAAGAACAAGAAATCAAGCCCAGGCAGAGACTACTGGTACTGAGAACTAGAATCTCTTGAAGACTCAGACACTTAGTTTGACAGAAAAAAGAAAACAATTCAAGGAAAACTTCATAGAACAAACCAATCTGAGGTGAAACCTAAGCTATAGACTGCAAACAACAAAGACTTATAATGAGTTCCAGAAAACCCCTGAGAAGGATTATTTCTGACAGGGGAGAGGATGACTGCCTCTCTGAAGAAATTTTCTGGAATCATACACGCGACTGACACTTCCTCAGCTAGTGCGTACATGCAGGCTGTGGGAAGGTAGGGCGCAGGTACACGCGTGCAAACCTTATACAGGTCACGTGTACCTCTGTGGGTCTCAAAAAAAAAATGCAGGCAAGCAAAGAAACAGAGATAACTGGTATGGAAGACCAGAATCTCTGTTAGCTCAGACTTTTGCAGAAACTTTAAAAACAAGAAATGAAACCAGTTCTTAAAAATGCCCAAGAAAAAATATTCCCAGAAACCCTAGAGATCCCCAGTACGGTCGCCAATTCTATTGTGGGTGGGAAATCCCTCCTATGGACTAGAACTAAGGGTTTTTATCATGCATGCATAAATTACCTAAATATTCTTACTTCTTACCATCATCCCATGCCTAAACCCCCACCACTCATATGTAAATACAAGGCTCAAGAGATTAAGTCGACATACCTTATTTTTTGCATTTTATGTCGATCCCTTTTCACACTTGGTCTTTCTTTGACTGCATCTCTCCTCCCAATGTTGACCTGCATTCACAAAATACAAACAAAGAACTCCACATGCATTTGATCTATGAACTAATGGGTTAGATATTTAATCAATCATACAATAAATGTTCAAATAATGACAATCTCATATGGCAGGATGGGAAAAGCAATTCTTTTATTAACTTCACAATGATACCTTACAATGATAAAGTCAGCTACTACTCCTCGATCCTAGTCCTAGGCTCTTCTTCCACTGTCTTCCAACTTCTTTTCTCTATACTTCTCTTTGCACAAAGATGGCTAAAGGTTGGGACAAAGGGAATGCTCAATCGGATTTAGTTTCTTTACTATGATTTTCCTCCTTTAAAATGGGACCCCTACCCCTTCTTTTATAGGTTAGAAGGAGCTAGGTATTTGGTCGAATGACCAGCCATGCATGGCTGAAAGGTTTAGTTAACTTACCCAAAGTTGTGTGTTCCGTTAGCAACTTTCCTTTTTTCGTGCTTTTGTAGGTACACGCGGGTTGTCTTGGGTCAGCTAGCATGTACACGCGTGCAGTAATGGAGCAGGGCATGTGGGCCTTTATAAAAGGAGTTTTTAAGAAGAGTTGTTCAGTAGTGTTTTGGAAAAGAAGGAATCTGAGATGGCTTGATTCCAAGTAAGCATATCTGGTGCAAATTAGGGTTATAATACCCTCTTGGGTGATACATACCTTTTTTAGGGAGGGAGGCCACTCAGCCACTTTACCCCGTTTGCATGCATATTGGTCATTTGAATTTTGGTGTGCTCTTTGATTACTAGTTGGCCTTAGGATTTTATATTGAGTTTCCTTATAATGGATTGTGGAGTTCCTTTGGCTCCCTCATTTACTGCTACCCCACCCCCCACCCCGTGACATTCACTCATTTCATGGGGGAAAATATATCCACTTTCTATAATGGTGGGAAGAATTATGATACTCAATCAATGCCTTGGGTCTCTAACCATTTTTCTCTTGGTATGCCTAATATTTCTTCTCACTTGCCATCCTCCGTCTCGCCTCCTTATGTGAATACAAGTTTTGGGTCTGGGGGCATGATGCCTCCTTATTCTCCCTCTCTGTTTGGTGGGAGTCATATCCTTCAAACACCTCTTACGGTAGGAGGTTGGAATCTTCCTTCCTATGAATCCACTATGTGAGAAGTATGTGCTCAAATAGGCAATAATTCTACTTATTACACTCTGTCCACTCATCCTTCTTCCACTATGTTGGTTCCTATGAACACTTTTCGCATGGTGGACCTTCGTATGTCCTCTAGTGTTTCATCCGGGGGGATTTATTTTTATAGTATGGGAAATCCCTCTCATGAAGTTCCTTTGTCTGGGGAAAACATATATCCTCACATGAGTAACCCTTGTCATGTCGCTTTCTCTTCGCAAGTGGATTCCTCAGTGTCGATGCCCTTACAACCCTTTATGAATTAGTATGGAGGAGGATACTATCCTGCCAGACAGCGACAGGGTGTAAACTAGGATCCTTCCTGGCCTTCAATTCCTCAAAACCAATATTTCCTTGGACCTTGGTCTCAAATGCCACAATTCACTACCACCACAAGTCTAGTCACTGCATGTCATACTAGCATTATATCACCAACCTCTACTAGTCATGTTGGAGATTGGTCGACAACCTATGAAAGTCATGTTGAAGAAATGAAACCAGTCGCTACAAGTCATGCTGGGGGCACAAGTCCAGTCATTGCATGTCATACTGGCATCATATCACCAACCTATGCTAGTAATGTTGGAGATTGGTCGACAACCTCTGCAAGTCATGCTGGGGGCACGTGTCTAGTCATTGCTAGTCACACTACACATGCATCACCAACCTCTTCTAGTCATGTTGTGGATTCATCACCAACCTCTACCAGTCATGTTGGATATGGGTTGACAACCTCTACAAGTCATGTTGACAACCTGCACCCATCTGTTTCTAGTCACGTCGGGGGAATCACTCTATTCACCTCGAGTCCTATCGATGTCACATCTCCAACCTCTATACATCATGTAGGATATAACTCTCTCACCTATGCGAGTCACGTTGAGAGAATGTCACCAGCCATTGGGAAATATGTTGGGGGCATTGAGAGGCCCAGACGTCTCAGACATAAGCCTAAATTCCTTTACAGGACTTGCGAAGGAAATCACCTTACCTGTTTGTGTCCTGTCACTGTCGGGATATCGGAAGCATGGTTCTCACATGAGGGCCCTTCAGGTTCTGATTCATCTATGGTTTCCCCACACTTTGTTCCTTCTTTGGTTGATACAGTAGTCATGTCGATGCAATCTTTGGCTCACACCCATTTTCCTTTAGGCGTTGATGCATCCTTTCACCTTGTTGTCTCACATCCTGTTCAACCAGTGGTCATGTCGACGCAATCTTAGACTGACACATCTCCTATGTTTGGGGGTGATGCATCTCTTGACCTTGTTGTCTCACATCTTGTTCAACCAATGGTTGTGTCGATGCAATCTTTGAATGACAACACTCATGTTTTTGGGAGTGATGCACCTCTTGACCTTGTTGTCTCGCATCCTATTCAACCAATGGTTGAAGAAGTGGTCATGCCAATGCAATCTTCAGTTGACCCCACTCTTCTCTTGGAGAGTGACAAGTCTAAGGGAGCAGTCACACCGATGCAATTTTCAGTCAATCTCGCTCTTTTGGTTCTAGTTATATACCTCCTATATCATGTTGTCAGCATTCGTGATAACACTCCTTCTGAACATGAGAGAGTTTTTCTCTCCCCGAGTACTCTCCTTCACTACTATAAATGGACAGAATTTTTGATGCCCTATTATTGTACCCCTGATGTTTGACGTCGCTCAACCGTCTCTTATGAGGGCTCAACAGGCATCAAAAAATCTCCCATGGTTTTTCCAACGTTGGACTATCGTCGGTATTCTGACGACCAACGACCTTTAAAAATTAATTTCAAAGGACAACCAGAAAACTACCAATGACTTTCGTCGGTCACTTTGCAATGGTTACAACATCATCCGTCGAAAAGAAAGTAGCGATGTCTACCAGATACGTTTATGATGAACCATACCGAAAAAGGATGTTGGAAGGCATAGCATAGGCGATATTACCGGCGGAATTACTGACAAACAACGTCGGAAGCATTCATTTTATTCTGACGCTATCCGTCGAAACAGACCTAAGTCTATCATCGCTACACTGCTACATCCACCGATGTGACCAACGAGCGTGTTGTGGTTCCGACACTTTTCTAGGAGCTTTTCCCATCAGAAAGTCCGACCTATAGTAGTCGGAAGACAGACAGACCTGAATATTTAAAAAAAAAAAAAATTGTTGAAAAGAGACAAAATATAACCTGAATATGATCCACATAAAATCATTCAAGAAGCTAAGGCCAATGTTGCACATGGAAGGTAGAGTATAAGCATGAGGAAAAGCCTAGAATTCACATAACATCATTCAAGAAGCTAAGGCCAAGGTTGCACATGGAAGGCAGAGTATAAGCATGAGGAAAAGCTTGATACTCAAAGGTTGGCTAATAAATATTATTATGCATCTGACCGACATGCGTGAATGGTCTGGTTGATGGTCCCATATACATTAATGACATAAACTAAAATAAATGGCATTAGATAGAGAAGGGCATTTTTCGAAAAAAATCATGTTTAGGTTTGCATGAACATGAATATGGTTCAATACCCAATGTAATAAGGTTAGACTTGTATTTAATACACCAGTGATGATAGGAGGTTGTAGTTTCAGCCAGGGACGATGAGTGGGTTATAATGCCAACCATGGTTGCAACAACTAAATTAAGATATTTCCTACACTCTTGCTTGTGCAAATTGGTAATACATAAATGATTGATTAGTATCCAAAATAAAAATGATTTTAAAATGGAGGATTCCTTACTCACATGCCTCATATGCCTTGCCAAAGTATACAGAATTCCCTCCATAAAAAAATAGATATTGTCAAAGAGTTCTAACACTTTTCTACTTGGTTGATGAAAAGAAGTTATTCTAGTGTGCCCCTATGATGTTGCATTCACCAAAACAATATGGAACATTCACCAATGAATCAAAAACCTCTATTTATTTCTACGTTTGTATATTTCATGACTGGAAAGACACTATGTATCTACAATGGCCCATGAGGGTTAAGGATTTACTGCTCAAAGGCTCTGACAATGAAAACATCCAAATTGTTGAATAAATCTAACACAATAATGCCAAACCTAGAATTGGATCAAAAAATAAAGAAAAATAGCTAATATACTAACCCAAAGGAAGATCTGAAGTGATATAATACCAATGATGTGGGAAACCACAACATGAGCAGATTTCTACACCAAAGGTGTGAAAAATCAAATCTCTAACTAAATTTTATTAAATAATCAGGGGATTATATAGCATTACATGTAGAAAAACAACTCAAAAAACATGGAGATAATATCCTAACCCAAAGGAAGATCTGAAGTGATCTAATGCCAATGATGTGGGAAACCACAACATGAGTAGATTTCTACACCAAAGGTGTGAAAAATCAAATCTTTGACTAAATTTCATTAAATAATCAGGAGATTATATAGCATTACATGTAGAAAAACAACTCAAAAAACATGGAGATAATATCCTAACCCAAAGGAAGATCTGAAGTGATCTAATACCAATGATGTGGGAAACCACAACATGAACAGACCTTACCAAGTGAGAGAGAGATGACCAGTAGGAAAAACAAATCATAGTAGACCCCAAAAACAAGATGACCTCAATCAATCAAAGAACCCTCAAAGTCCAACGTTGCCTTGTAACCATCCACTTTGGGTCACGTTTCTCTTAATACATTAGGCAAACGCTGGAGGGTCACAATATCTTTCCTTGAGGCATGCCACACAACACAGAGGTACAGCGGAGGTCGCAAGAGGCAGAGGCAAGTTGACAGTGCCAAGGTTAGGCTGTGACAGGGTCAAGGCAGCCATAGAAAGGCTACCGAGGGGTAGTTATAGGCTGAAAGTGCCAAGGATATGCTGCAGTAGGGTCAAGGAAGCCACGGAAAGGCTACTGAGGGGCAGCTACAGGCTGACAGTGCCAAGGATAGGATGCGGCAAGGTCAAGGCAGCCACGACAAGGCTGCTGAGGGGAAACTACAGGCTAACAACGCCAAGTATAGGCTGCGGCAGGGTCAAGGCAGCCACATCAAGGTTGTCAAGGGGTAGCTATAGGCTGGCAGTGCCAAGGATAGGTTGCAGCAGGGTCAAGGCTGCCAAGGGGTAGCTACAGGCTGACAGCGCCAAGGATAGGCTGCGACAAGGTCAAGGAAGCCACGGCAAGGCTGTCGAGGGGCAACTACAGGCTGACAGTGCCAAGGATAGGCTGCGGTAGGGTCAAGGCAGCCACGACAAGGCTGTCGAGGGGTAGCTACAGGATGAAAGCGCCAAGGATAGGTTGTGATAGGATCAAGGCAGCCATGACAAGTCTGATAGTGCCAAGGAGGGGCTTTGTTGTTGCTCCGGTGGATCGAGGGAGGTTTGGTCCAAGATTATCCAATTCCTAATTTATTATCTACTAAATAGGGCCAACCACGTGAAGGTGGAATCTCTTATGGCCCCTTCCCCCCCTCACATCACTCTCAATTCCCCAATACCCAATCTAACTAATAAATTTAGGGTAAAAACTGAAGTAGACAGAAATTTAATATTTTTTCTCACAATATGCTTACTACAAATCGGATCTAAACATAAGGGTAAAAAGCAAATAATAGAAATATAACAAAAATTTTCAAATCACATCAAGAAGATAACCATTCATATCAATTGAATATCAATTCATAATCTGAACATACTATGAAGATAGGTACCGATGTAAAATAATTCAATGATCTTCAATATGAAACTGAACAGTGAACATAATAAATAACAGTAGTAAAAGAGATAGGATTAGAAACTTACCTAAGTGTGGAAACCCCCATAGATGTACTCAGTAAAGGGAGAAGTGTCAAGCACTTACCTGAGGGCAGACCTTACCAAGTGAGAGAGAGATGACCAGCAGGAAAAACAAATCACAATAGACCCCAAAAACAAGATGACCTCAATCAATCAAAGAACCCTCAAAGACCATCATTGCCTTGTAACCATCCACTTTGGGTCACATTTCTCTTAACACATTAGGCAAACTCTGGAGGGTCACGATAGCCTTCCTTAAGGCACACCACACAACAAAGAGGTACAGTAGAGGTCACAAGAGGCAGAGGCAAGTTGACAATGCCAAGGTTAGGCTGTGGCAGGGTCAAGGCAACCACAGCAAGGCTACTAAGGGGCAGCTACAAGCTGACAGCGCCAAGGATATTTTGTGGCAGGGTCAAGGTTGTCGAGGGGTAGCTATAGGCTGACAGCACCAAGGATAGGCTGCGGCAGGGTCAAGGATGTCGAGGGGCAACTACAGGCTGACAGCACCAAGGTTAGGCTGCGACAGGGTCAAGGCAGCCACGGAAAGGCTGTCGAGGGGAAGCTACAGGATGACAGCGCCAAGGATAGGCTACAGCAAGGTCAAGGCTAGAAAGGGGTAGCCATAGGCTGACAGTGCTAAGGATAGGTTGTGACAGGGTCAAGGAAGCCATAGAAAGGTTTCTGAGGGGCAACTACAGGCTAACAGTTCCAAGGATAGGCTGCAGCAGGGTCAAGCCAGTCACGGCAAGGCTGTCGAGGGGCAACTACAGGCTGACAGCGCCAAGGATAGGCTGCAGCAGGGTCAAGGCTGTCAAGGGGTAGCTACAGGCATACAGTGCCAAGGATAGGTTGCGGCATGGTCAAGGCAGTCACGGCAAGGCTGTCGAGGGGCAGCTACAGGCTGACAGTGCCAAGGATAGGCTACAGCAGGGTCAAGGCTGTCAAGGGGCAGCTACAGGCATACAACACCAAGGATAGGCTGCGACAGGTTCAAGGAAGCCATGGCAAGGCTGCCAAGGGGCAACTACAGGCTGACAGTGCCAAGGATAAGCTATGATGGGGTGCAGGCAACCACAGCAAGGCTATCGAGGGGCAACTACAAGCTGACAGCGCCGAGGATAGGCTACGACAGGGTCAAGGCAGCCATGGAAAGGTTTTCGAGGGGAAGATACAAGCTGATAGCGCCAAGGATAGGCTGCGATGAACACATAAGAGGGGGAACATAGCCACAATAAGGGTGACCAAAATATACAAGTCAACAAGAGGGGTTTAACCAATCACAAGATAACAACATAAAGGGTCATCTCTCTGTCAAAAGGTTAAATCATAATGTGGGGGTGTCATCCTCGTACAAAGGGGGTTTCCACACTTTGATTTTGGATTTATGCCTTCTAGTCTAATACAAGGGTCAAATGGTCAAAGGAAAAGCAAAATAACACTATCTACTAGATAATATGCATTAAAAATATTCAAAAAATGTCACGGAAAAGTAAATTTATCAAGAACTCATTGAAAGGCAAAGCAAAAAAAAAGGTATGCAAGACCTTAATATTGACAGGCATATGTGAATTTTTTTTTATTATAAATGATCGGTATTAT